>JAKTSU010000027.1:0-143656 GCA_030580395.1 Myxozyma nipponensis
ACTTATTACAGCTTTTCAGGGGGACTCCGCGGCAAACTGCAACGAACTACACGCAGCTAAGCCTATGTTATGATATTGCTTATGGCTGCAATTCCAGTGCTGTACCAAAAACCGCGAATTAAACTTGCATACCCTGGACCCAGGATCACTTGTATACAGTTTTTATCCTTTTGACGGTGGCTACAGGGCAACTGTCTAAGTGAGTTTCGCGAACTACAATTTCCCGCAAAAGTGAAAAGCTAAGGGATTTTGCGCCAGGATATCAGTATGCTTTAGGGTTGGGAAACTGTTAAATGTGGGATTTTTTAGCCAGCGAAAATCTCCGCTGAACGTCATACGCGTACGGTTCAGGAATCCTGCAGTGTGCTCAACAGTAGAAATATTATTAATTGTCGACTATCAATAGCAAATTATTCGCAAATCTCGTTTAAGGATTATTCTTTGCCTTGTAACTCTTCGTTCACGTGGTCATCGTCACCAGTTACGATGCTATTGGTAGCCAGATCGACTCTTGTCTTTGCAAAGTCTCTTGCCTTGATTCCATTCTGAAACAAAATATCCATCTCTGCAAAAGTGCGACCCTTTGATTCTGGAAGACGAAAGAATGCCCAGATGTGAAATATCAGCATGATAGCGCCAAAGAAGAATCCCGCCTTGGCACCCCAATTCCATGCAGCCACCTGGACCATCCGCGGCACTAGCTGGCCATAGACAAGACAGCAAACGTTGTACATTGCACGAGCCATAACAACGGACTTTATGCGCAGGTTGTTTGAGGGGATTTCTGTCACGATTGTATAAATGAATGGACCGATGGTGAAGAAAAGCACAAAGTATTGAATAAGAAGAATACTTCCAATGGCATATGCAACACCGGTGGCATGCTTGGTATTCGGAATACCCAAGAATCCAATCACGAACGTGGTCGTTGTCAAAAACGCTGATCCGGAAAGCACAAGGGTTCTGCGTCCGAATTTAGGAGAAAGAACCCAGGCAACAAACACGCCGACAATCGCTAACGCATATTCGCCCATGCCAAAATCAAACGAAGCCGACGCCGCGAGTCCAGCTTGCTGAAGAAAGTATACGATATAGCCGAGAAGAGGAGCAGCGACAGCTTGTAAAACATAGATGGTCACAGTAATCTCGGTTCGTCGCAAGTCAACTCCCTTAAACAAGTCGAGATATGAGCTGCCTGTCTTAACCTCGTTCTCGATCTTCACGGTATAAACCATCATGGACACGGTATCAGCAATTTCCTCTTCAGTTGTCTCCTTTGCGCTAAGCTTCCGCAGCTCTTTAGCAGCACTCTCGGTTCGTCCTTTACGAACACACCACCACGGAGATTCCGGAGCAAAATAGATGCCAATCGCCAAAGGGACTGGCAGGACCCATTGTAATGCGAACGGGATTCTGTATGCCCATTGACCATGCATGCGAAGAAAAGCGCGCATTACTCCGGTGCCGATGAGGTATCCAACACTCCAGCAAAGCGACACCAAAGTGGTGAGGTACGGACGAAGCACGTTTGGACAGATCTCTGCTGAGTATGTTGTGGTAGCTGTTTGGAAGACACCCCATGGTAAACCCAGCAGAATCTCAGCACCGAGATACATGTAAATATTCGTGGCAAAAAACTGCAAGAAAATGAACGCAGTCATAAGTACAAGACTGCCCATCATGACCCATCGATAGCCGAACCAATCTGCAAAAAAACCGTTGAGAATCAGACCTATGATTTCACCGGCGTTGACACAGTTGCCGATACCAGACTGGACAGCGGCGGGAATCTCGTACTGGCCAGTACTCATGAGCTCGCCATATCTCTCCTTGAATTCTGGGAAGGCAAAGAAACCGTTGATGAAAGCATGATCAAAGCCCTCCATAATCAGGGTTGCCGAAAACCATAGCGACCAGAACACCGCAAGAGGATACTTGCGAATACCCTGAATCAACGACATTCGATGTTCGCCGTCATTGGCCTTTTCGGCACGATTCAAGATCTCTTGGGCGGACACATACTTCTCAATATCTTTCTCCTGCACGGTCGTGGTGGTCCGGGGATCTGTAACGTCTTCTTGATACTCAGCCATTATGAAGCTGCCACCAGGTCAAATTTGCTAGGGAACTGGAGGATGGACTATGCAGGTCTTAATCCGGTGATCGAAGAAGCTCGTTCAATGCTCGGCTTTTAATAGGCACCGCGTAGCCATCGTCGAACCCCGGGGTGTGCACAAATAGCCAAGGGAGGGGAAACGGGGGATGAGCGGACCTCGTCTGCCGAAATGAAATCAATCGGATTGCCTGGTGGGGATGGGGAAGTGGCAGCACGGCTCATTGTTCCTAGAACGCCTTGACAGGCGCCCGCTCCGATTCTGCGGGGCCCCGCAGAATCGCTGCGTGGCGTGGATTGTCGAATGCAAAACCCGGGCATGACCTCGATATTAGCGTTGGCTTGGCAGAATTACTGTTATAGCTAAGAGCGCTAAGCAACAGCACCCAAGACAACCGCGGGAAGCTCTCCGCTGTGTGTAGTATGGTCTGGTTTAACGTATGAGTGCGACTGATAAATGGTCGCATACACTCTCTGTTAGCAACTTCCACGCGGGGACCAAAATGAAGGTTCTGTCCAATCCCCCAGCCAACTGATTCCGGTAAATGCGGGGGCTTCCGTCACGAACAAAGGACGAATAAGCTGTCAACCAGGATCATCGCAAACCAAGGCTTACGCGCTAGGTAAAGGAGGGGGGTAAATCAGATGTGGCTGCATTGTCTATCCTGTTTGGAGAATGTCTTGGCATCACACCAGGGAGGAAACTAATTTTTTTTTGCTGGTCTTGGCATTGTTGATTGTCGCTTTTATGTTCTGCCGAGCCAGTGTGGTGATTGTTGCTGGGTCTCACTCAAAGTCGTCTTTCTCTGGCTGTCCGGTCACAATGGCGCGGTGCGAGAGACAATAGTGGCAGCTGACAGCAAAGCAAAGCAAAGCATACTACATCCGTACGCGATATTTGAGGCTCAATATTTTTTATGGCTTTCTTAGAGTATCTAAATATGGTGTCGACTTTCGTTATTATTGTTGACTTGCACTGGCTGCCTATTTGGTAACGGACGCAAGACTGTAACCACTACGGAAACGCTATGCAAGGAGAGGGCAACAAAGAACCCCGCGTTGAATAGAGCTGTTATCGGCAAATGGCACAATCTTTATACGGACTGGTCTAAGTCAGAAGTCATCGTGGAGTTCGGCTAATCATCATAACCAGCTGTCATTATTTGGCACATATTTATGAGACAGGACTATTGCAGTCCCAGTTAGGCGTACTTGACGGTAAAGCATTTGTAAACATACATTACTGACTACCATCTACAAAAATCAAATGCAAACTAGTAGCTCTCAAGAGTTTGCCTGCATGACAGTATCATCCTTCTTGACACGAGAATGTTCGTCTCGATAGTCACACGCGATTCTTGTTTCAAGAGCCATGGAGATGTTGAGTCATTCGATACACTTCAGAGCAAAATTGCATGTTTAAATGTAGTCTTAACATTCTACTATACTTCGCGCTCTACAAAGCTTTTGATGAGACCCGCCGCTGTCTCTTCATACTCGCGATACTCAATCTTTCCATCTTCGCCCAAGAAGGTGTTGCATTGCACAAATTGACGACGGGGCAGCTTTTTTGCCATCACGATATCTCTGAATCGAGCATACTCCGATGGTACAGAGGTTGTGTCCGCGTAAAATGACTTGCCCCGGTCTGCGTCAGCACTGGATTTATAGATGTGCAGTTTTTGAAGATAATCGCGCACGGCAGGCAGTCCGTGAGTGAGAATCTTCGAACGGTCAATCTCAATCTCTAAATCAGAGAAATCGTCTTCCGTACAGTTAAATTTAACAAAAGTTTTATCCCCATACTCAGCAAACGCTTTCATGATTGAGAATCGAGCTTGGACGTGAGGTTGGCCCCACTTTGTGGACGCCGGATCCCAGAACTGCAGCGCAAGAAGACCGGACCTTGCCATTTGCAAGTATGCGATATATATAACATCATCAGCCTCTTGTCCCTCATGACCAAAAATCTTCAGCAGTTCTTTGTCCGGCGTGAGGTACATTGCCACGCATTCTGCCCGGCATTCTTCGTACGAACCGGCGGTGGTGCCGAACACAGATCCCCAAGTCTGACCCGGCTTGTAGTACGAAGCCACCGGTTTGCCGTCAAGTGGACTGATCGGCGGGTTCTGGCGATCGAAATTGAACACGCCGGATGAAGTCTCAGAGAGAAGCTTCCCCGATCCGTGGCCAAGCAGCTCGTGAATGCCGACCTGGACCTCAAACGCTGGATTGCTAAGCTTGTCGTACAGCTCCGCGTCGGCTTGTCGGATAAAAGGGATCTTCTCGCCAGACGACTTGGCAGATAGCACGTTGCCAAGCGAGACATTCTTGAAGCCGATTGTCTGCCTGATATCGTCATAGTTGGGGATGTTAATTCCAGCAGGAATGCCGGAACCAGAAAAAGTCATCACTTCAAGCGACGTGAAATCAGGAGGACTGAACTTGTCCTTTTCGAATTCGGGTCCCCACGGCAGCTTTTGAATATACTTCTCGGCATTGTCAACCAGTGCACCAAATTTCTTGGTCCGTTCTTTGTTGACCATCGCAATCAGGCCCTCCCATTCACCTCTTATTCCCGCCGGGTCTCGATAAGTTTCGATAAAGCCAATATTTGTCTCGACATTAGGTCCGATGTCTTTGACCCAATACTTTTGTGACTCCTTATGGGCAGCCATGCTGCCGTATCGGAACGCTTTGACGTATGCATCCAGCATGGCTTTCTGAGTTGCATTGGCGGCATGGACTCCAGCCTGGGCCAGCGAATCGGCAATCAGCGCCATTTCCCGGCAATGATCGCCGTATTCGACATTGACGGTAGCCGAGATCGCAGGCACGTCGAATTGTGTCGGTGGCAAGCTAGCGTCTGCGGCCTGGACTGCAGCCGTTTCCAGTCCGGCGGCAACTCTGAGCGTCAGGGTTCCATCTTGGTTGCGGAACAGTCGAGTATTTTCTGGCAAAAGCACAAGGCCGAGCGCATCGTGAACTGCTTCTATCTCAGTTTTTGTGACCGGCCCGGCGTAGTATGACGTCACGTTGCCGTTCTCAGGGTAGCCAAGCATGGTGATTGCTGCCGGAGTGGTGGAGTACATTGCAGATTTGAACGACTCATACGCAGACGCGGTGGCTTCCGTCACGGCAGCCACTTTAGCCATTTTTGGTTCTGATAATCTGGGGATGAACTTGACGTCGCCGAACGACTTGTAGTTGCCCAAGTTGGACAGAAACATGGCAGCATATTCGACCAGCCATCTGTTCTCGTCTGCCGACAGCTGGGCGATTTCAGTGAATTTGGTCCAGTCTGAATCAACTGCTTTATCGAGAGTAATTATCCAATCAAAAATGGCCTCTGATTCTGGCGACACCTGGCGCAAACCTACGCGTGTTCCGAAATGAGCAGCTTTAGAGAAGTAGTGCGCGTACAGCTTCTCGTTGTCGGTCAAGCGATCAAAGTGTTGTTTGGCAGTAAGCGCCGAGATCGGAGCATTAGTATCTGCCAGAAATGGATTATCCATCGAGCTTGATACTGATGACATTGTGCGACAATGGCGAGGTGATGATAGATCTCGACGGTGATGATGATGATGGTGATGATGCTGTGATTCTCTAGCAGCGATCACAGTTACAGGCAAACGACAAGGGATAGGTTTGGCGAACCTGAATTCGGCCCGCCGCTGCGTGCACGCTCTCGAGAGTCGATAAAACTGCATAACCAGTCGTTAGATTCAGGATCCACGAAGTTCGATCAATTTCAGGGCCCCTTTTTTTGTTTTTTATTTCTTTCTTTTCTTCTTATACATTTTGGATCGTGAATGGCAGCCTAGCAAGTTCACCGGGGTCTATTTAGGGCATGCAGGGCTGGACGCATAAGTGACGTGTATATTTAGATCAGATCAGAACTATATATAATCGTGATACAGAGAAATTGTATATCATCTTTGTCTATAAAAAAAAATGTGTACTAAAGAAATAATAAAAATAAAATTTTTTCTCGTTCAACCAAGAATTTACAAGATTTAGTCCTCGTGGAAGATGGTGACACCCCAGGCTGGGCTGACGATTCTCTTTCTGGTGGTGATAGACAAGATCGAGTCAACGTCTTCCTTAGACAGGACAACATCTTGGAAGTTGTCAATGATTCTGGAAGGAGTGACGGACTTGGGAATAACCGAGCAGCCACGGGCAATACCCCAGCTGATGAGCACGGCAGCAGGCGACTTGCCGAGCTTCTCGGCGACAGCCAGCACTGCCGGCTCCTTTTGCAGAGGAGCGTCAGTAGAGCCCAATGGGGAGTACGCGGTGAGATGGATGCCCTTAGATTGGCAGTACGCCACCAGCTTCTCCTGCGGGTTGTATGGGTGCAGCTCGATCTGGTTGACGGCGGGGACGATGGTGGTGGTGGGCGCGCTCAGCAGCTTCTCAAGGTTGGTGATGGAGAAGTTGGAAACACCGATGGCTTTGACCTTTCCGGTGCCAACCAGCTTCTGCAGCTCGGCGTAGGTCTTGATGAAGTCCCACTCCGAGGGATCGATGAGATCACGGGAGCCGTCGGGCTTGGTGGGGAACAGCGGGTGGTTGCCGTTGGGGTTCATGGGAACCGGCCAGTGCATCAGGTACAGGTCGAGGTAATCAACATCGAGCTTCTTGAGCGACTCGTCAAGGCCCTCGGCGACTCTGGTGTGGTAGGTCGACCAGAGCTTGGTGGTGAGGAAAAAATCCTC
The DNA here is from genome assembly GCA_030580395.1 of Myxozyma nipponensis. NCBI lineage: Eukaryota > Fungi > Ascomycota > Lipomycetes > Lipomycetales > Lipomycetaceae > Myxozyma > Myxozyma nipponensis. Next base: position 6,835 of record JAKTSU010000027.1, read on the forward strand.
GCGCTTGACGCCGGAGGCCTTGATTCCTCTGCCGACAGCGTCTTCGTTGCCGTAAGCGGCGGCAGTGTCGATGTGCTTGTAGCCAGCCTCGAGTGCGGTCTGTCTATAGTTAGATCAATTTGCCAATAGATTTGAACCGCCAATTGAGCGCAGCAGCTTACCTTGACGGCGGTCTCGACTTCCTCAGGAGCCGATTGCCAGGTGCCGAGACCGAGCGCAGGGATCTCCGCACCGGTGTTGAGCTTGAAAGTACGTCTACACGAGGGGGGGGGATCAGTAATCAATCTTTAAGACAAACTCTAGGCGAGACAGCAAAACATACCCAGTAGCCATTGTGAAGATTGAGGTTCGATGGTAACGGGAACAGTCGGTACAGATCAACAGCGGTCCTTATGGGCTACGAGGGGACCGGCGCCTTTATACATCATTGGAGCAAGCGACCGCCAGCTCGCGGGAGACTGCGGGTTTCGGATCGACCGTCCCCGCTACGTGGAAGGCAGCCGGGTCGGACCAGCACAATTCAGACCCGGCAGCAACCAATGCGCTTATAAGCACACCAAAAATCGTCATCCCCGTCACCTGACTGGCCGGCCACCCGGGCCAACCCGACCCGGCAACCTCGGTGGAAAGTTGCCACGACGGCCGGCAGAGCTGCTTGCCTAAGACCACCACCACCACCACCACTACGTCTTGTGCTGCTAGATCTGACCAGCTATAATCCGTTTACCACTTCAACCAAAGTATCTTTTCCTCTCTCCCACCATTCTCTCTCGTTCCCTCTCTCGCTCCTGTTACTACTGGTCTGTGGCCCGGCATGCCTGCCAGTGCACCCCAACCCACCCCACGCAAGAAGCCGGCAAAACCGCGCCCCCTGCTGCGGGATGCCGCCGCCCGCCGCCAGGCTTCGCTGCCGATTGGGGCAGCTGGAGAAGCCGGTCGGTCGGTCGGGCTTGGGTCCGGACCGCAGTGCTGCGGTCCCCACCGAGGTAGGCAGCACGGGGTTTGTACCGTGACAGACCCCCCGGCCCTAACATGTCCTTGCCCTCACCCTCAGCAGCCTGATATTTTTCCGGCAGCGGGCCGACAGCGGGCCGACAGCGGGCCCCCCCCCCAGCGCAGCAGCAGTAGCAGTAGCTCCCCGAGCTGCACTACGAACCCTCGAGATCTGTCAGGTGACATGGATTACCCTGCGCCCGACTACGCACGGTCCTGCGCTTCTTTTGCGCGACTAGCGACCAGACAATGCACGGAGCGCTACTCCTGATCGACCAGCAGGCGAGAGATGGCTCAATCGATGGCGATGGGGTGGGCCCGCCTTATCCACCCGCGGGATATGGATGCTGTCAATTTCGTGACAGCACGTGGCTGGCGGTCTGTAATCTTGGTCGCGCTGCACCAATTTGCTATCTGGCGGTTATCAGTTGGTTCCAAGGGACGGTTTTGTCGCGGCTGCTGCTAGGCTGGCTGGATAGAAAGTCCGGGGGAAAGCCCGGGGGTGTCGCCGTAGTTTGCTCACCCAGGGTCCTCAAATCGCTGGAGCTGGTGGTTGCGAGACAATCTTAACAGCTGCCTATGATGCCCTTGGATGATGGCATCTCTATCTTGTAACTGCTCACTTTTTCATATGAACCAAATCAAACCAGATGTACGAAGCTGGCTCGCCGGCTGCGTCTACATTCTCCACCCCCGGCCAACGGTCTCTGCGGTGCATTTAGCATTAGCAGTCTGGACCGTGCTTACTCGCCTACTCATCACCCCCTTCCTTTTCTTATCGGTGGGCCCTTGGGTGTTTTCGATTGCTTCGCAGGTTATGGTTCTAGCGAGGCTTGAACGGCAAGTCCGATTGAAAACTGCACCGTAGCTGCCCTGCCACATTCCCCATTGTTGCAACCCACCTCTTCCTTCTTTTGAGATGTCTATATAACCTGATCTAGGACCCCTCTATTTAGCAAAACATTTTTGTAGCATACAAGGACCAAAACATGTTTAACCGAAAGGACGTGGACATCACGACCAACCCGCCGATACTGGAAACCCCGGCCGAGACCGCCGCAAGGCCAAAGTCTCTGGGCATCCTAGTGCTGTCCAAGATCTGGGATCCGTTCAGCAAGGTTGGCGAAGAGCGAAGCTTTTTACTCAAGCTTGATCTGTTTCTGTTGCTCTACGTTGTGCTGTCGTATCTGATCAAAACTTTGGACTCCACCAATATCAACAATGCGTTTGTGTCCGGCATGCAGACCGATCTGGGTCTATACGGTAACGAGCTGTCCTTGTTCTCGACCATGTTCTCGGTAGGATATTTTTTGGGATCGGTGCCGTCGCAGATCTTGATCAGCCGAATCCGTCCGTCGCTGGTGATCCCTACAATTGAGTTGGGATGGGCTGCTTGTACAATGTCCACTGCCGCATGCCAGAGTGCCAAAACCATCTACGTGGTCCGGTTGCTGATGGGCATTTTGGAAGCCGCCTTGTTTCCATCGTTTTCCCACATCATCGGCTCGTGGTACACGCCGACCGAGCTCGGGAAACGGTACTCGCTGTTTTACAGTGCCCAGCCGTTTGCCAACATGATCTCCGGCTTCATCCAGGCCGGCGTATACACGTCCATGAACGGCCGCCTCGGTTTGGCAGGCTGGCGATGGCTGTTCATCATTGACGGCGTGATCACGATCCCCGTGTGCCTGTTTGGATATATTGCTCTGCCGGACTATCCTAACCGGTGCAAGGCAATCTATCTCAACAACCGCGAGCTGCTGATTGCAAACATGCGCATGGAGATTGCCGGCAGAAAGCAGCAGGAAAAAATTACTTTTAAGATCTTCGTCGCCACGTTCAAGACATGGCGGCCGTACGTGTTTCTGCCGCTGTACAGCTTTGACCTGCTGACGTTCTACTTCTCGTACTTCAACCTGTGGCTCAAGTCCCTGAAGGTGTACACCATCCCGCAGCTGAATCTGATTCCCACCGGCGGCTACGCGATCGCTCTGGTGGCGTGCTACGTGATTGGATCTCTGTCCGACGCGACCGGCAAACGATGGCAGTTCTGGCTGTTTGTGATTGGCTGCAAGTTTGTTGGGTCAACGATCCTGGCGGTGTGGGATGTTGGTTTCCATGTAAAAATGTTTGGATTCATGATCGGGTTCATGTCCTACGCGGGATTCCCGATCATGCTGACGTGGATGTCGGAGTCGTTCCAAGACGATCCCACGTCCCGGGGTTTGCTGGTCGGCTGGGCAAACTCCGTCAACATGATCTTTGGGTTTTGGTGGTACATCGTGGTGTGGCCGTCGTCTCAGGCGCCTACGTACACGGTTGGCTACCGACTGATCTCGCCGCTGGTGGCGACCGAGGCACTTTTGGTCGGCGTGTTTTGGTACGGCGTGCACCGTGAACAGCGCGGCAAAGCCGTGAACATGTACGGCCTGGCGGTCGACCGCGACGATCTGGTTGAATTGAAGCAGGATGAGGATGAGGATGATGGCCCTGTCGGATTGAGACAAGATGATGACGTGGACCGTGAAGTCAAAGAGAAGGTGAATGTTAACGTGGTTAAAGTAGCTGAGGTATGATGATTATGCATGAAACGAAAGAAAGATAATAGAAAAAATAGAAAAGTATAAAAAGAGAAATATTAAAACCCCGGTCTATACGCTCAACTCCTGTTCCAACATATTCCACGGCATAATCACTGCACCAGTACTAGGCTTAACCACAAAGATGGCACCGTCGGGTGGACTGTTGTGGTAGAAATCCTTGGCGACGCCGTCGATAAACTTGCCAACCTTGTCGGCCTGGATCAGCGAAACGGTGCACCCACCCCACCCGGTTCCAGTGATTCGGGCCCCAGCAGCGCCGTTATTCTTACATACTTGCACCAGGGTGTCGACCTGAGGGCACGAACATTCGAACAGGTTGGCACACGACGCATGCGATTGGTCCATCAGCGGACCCAACGTCGCCAGCGCGTCGGAAACGTCGTTCTCGGTGGCGGCAAGCCCGGCGGCAAAACACCGCACCCGGTACGCTTCTTCAAAAACGTGAATGGCGCGGTCGCGCAGGTTCAGTTCGTCGAGATCGACCGCGAATCTGCTGGTCATGTACCGGGCTTTCAGATCCGGCAGTGACATGCCCAGCAACGCCGCCACGTCGCCGACGGCGTACAGCTTGTCCGGTAGAGACTGTCTGGTTTTGGCAACAATGTTGTCGACGGCGATCCTGTCGGTGTCGGCATCGGTCCGACCAAGCTTGAACTTCTGGCACGCGGCATCAAACAACCCCCGTAACGTACCGCCGAAGCCGTCCCGCATGTCAAGCGGAGGTAACCCCCACATCCGAGCCAGGACCTGGGCCGCCAGCGTGGTTTCCACCACCCTGGCATTGAAATGTGCCGCCAGCATGGCATCCTGTCGCCGGGAGGCCACTAACGAGTTGGCAACCACCAGACACAATGTCGGCGGAACCACGACCGGGATCGCTGACAGCAGCGGTCTAAAGTCGACCAGCATGGCATGGCCGGGGACACCGAAAATCGACGCCATCTGATCCATGCCTCCTGAGTTGACTCCCAGTCCTGTTCGCTCGGAAATCACTGCCGCGCTGACAATGAAGGTTTTGTCGAGAACCGGACGACAGCGTCGGATTTGATTTTGGCGGTGGTGGTGGCTGCCGCTGCTGCTGTTAGAGCGCGAGCGGCCACTGCTACCGCTACCACTACCGCCGCCGCTGCTGCTGCCGCTGGAAGACGTGGCCGCCAGCACGGCTAATATGGACGCACCGACAATTGCCGATGAAGATGATAGTCCGACGCAGGCGGGAACATTACTGTCGACCATGATCTGCAGTCGCGGTGGCGGCATGGTGTCGAACCGGTCGGTGAGGCACAGGTTGGCAAACGCCAGCGCGCCCTTGATGCCGGCCACCACCAGCGCCGACCAGTGTGTGGAGTCCTGCACCAGGCCGTGAGGATCGATAAATTCGTTCCGGGACACATGCACGGTCTCGTATTTATCGGGATTGACGTTTGCGATTGTCACAAACGGCAAGTCTGTGTCGTTGGTATTATTATTTTCCCTGACCACTGATATGGCGATAAGGGCGTCGGCGGCGGTGGCCACCGGCAGCACCGCGAACCACGAATAGTCTATATGCTCGCCGATCAGGTTGACTCTTCCTGGAGCTCTGGCGACGCAGTCTGGTCTTGTTTTCCCGCCGCCGAATGCAGCTGTGAACGCATGGCACAGAGTGCGCAGCCGGGCTTTTTCTGCCGCGATGGTATCGGCATCGTACACTTGGTCGAGCCTGGTGACGACCTTGACGAATTCCTCCTTGGTAATTGCGACCTCGGTCGAATGGTATGCGGATGGTGATCTCGTAATACTGTCAGCCGAAGCTGTACTCGTCGTTGTCGATGTTGTCGCCGTTGTTGTTGTCGAGGATGATGCGGTCGACGATGGCGGCCGAGCGAATGAAGCTGACGGGGACAACGGAGCCCTTGCGGTGGTAACGCTGGACATGTCAGTAGCAGCAGCTGAAGCAGCACCAGCACCGGACACCAGACACCAGACACCACGGTATTCTGAAAGCTTTCACACCGCACGCTCTCACACAGCACAGCGACACACCTGTGGGTTCTGTCAGCAGAGAGAGAGAGAGAAGCCCGGGGGAGGGAACCGTGATCGCAGTTGGTGGTAGTTTTGTTATACAGCTCTCTCTACAAGCCCGTCTCTGGCGGTCCGCCAAAAAAAAAGTCCCGGCCCGCCAGCTTCCTCCCTCCCCCCGCCGGTCAAGCAAACGCGGTGCCCTTTCCCCGCGGAGTTGCAGGTAAGGGTTATCTTGTGTTTTCCCGGGTTGGCGGCAGGCAGGGTGACCATTTTTTTTTTTTGGGTTGGCCCGGCAGGGCGAAGCGCAAGCGCGCGGCACCGGCGACGGTGCCGGCTTCCCCGCAAGCGCGCTTCTGCCACGGCCGGCAGCGGAAGCGACAGCTACGGAAATGGCAACGGCAACGGGAATGGCACCGTGACAGTAACAGCAAACAATTTGTAGTCATCACCCGAATGCTGAGGCAGCAGGCATTGCAGCATATCGTAGCAGCAACCAACCATGAGTTGGCAACTCGCCCTGTGGCCTGAATGCCCAGTGACTTGGAAAACACCCCCTGCAGTGCGGCGTTCCTGGCGCACACACTTTTGTAAATTTCCCGTGGGGTGGAACAATCCCGGAGGAGGAGTTTTCCCGCCCAGCTAGTCAAGACCGGAGTGGGACCACCATAAGCACAAACACCCGCCGCCGCCGCCCCCCCGCGAATTCTCACCAATTAACCCGGGTCTGGCTCGGCTTGAAGCCTACGAGCCTCTCCCACTGGAATTGGAAAGTCGGTGAGGAGCAGAAGACAGCGAACGGAACCACCGACACACCACGACACCACAGAACGAAGTGGTCCCGACTGACTTGGCCTTCCCCCCCCCCCCCTCCATCCGGACCCCGGCACGACGACACCAGCTCTCCCCGTTCCAGGTAGCGCTTGTTGGTGGTGCTGACGAACATGAGATCTTGAGCCGTCAGATTGATTTATCCCACCATGCTGTCTGAAGCCGCCGTCGTCACCACTACTGCGCTCGCTCACCCTCCAGTCGACAGTCACAGTCCTGGCCGGCCCAGCGGCGACAACCTCGACCACGACCGCGACCACGACCGCAACAGCGACGGCAACAGAAAATACGAAAGCAACGATAGAGCGTTGCAGAACATAACCATGACTGTTGACGTTGACGACAACGACGTCAAGTCGTCCCCGCTCACCACTACTACTACTGCTGCTGCTGCTACTACTACTACCCGCTCAAGCATGGCCATGGACCGCCATGGCAGGCACAAGCCCAGACAAGTCGGCCTGAAGCGGAGTCGAGACGGCTGTCTGCAGTGGTAAGGTTACACCACGTCATTGGAGAATACAGCATTTTAACTTATTTAATAGTCGCCGGCGAAGGAAGAAATGCTCGTATGCAAGGCCAAGGTGCAAAAGCTGTGTCGACAGAGACTGGGACTGCACCTATCCCGTGTTGGTTCAAGATGGCAGCCTGGACGACGACGACGACAACGACAACAACAGCATCATCAACAGCAACGACAATAACAAAAACAATACCAGAAATTTCGACCACGACGCCAGTGTTGAACCAGAATCAAAACCAACACCGCTCAATATTAAAACTGACCAGCAGGCCATCATCGTCGAACACAGTCTGGTCGGCCCACTATCGCCAATGCAGTCTCACGCGGCATCGCTTACACCAATGGCAGTCAGCATGCCCAGCGTCGGCAGCACTACCAGTATGGGACTCATGGACCTCATCAATCGAGACGAACTATTGCCAGAATTCGCCACCGACTACAAAATGGCGTCGCCCGAATCCACAACCTCGTCCTCGGCCGCGTCCTCGTCCCAGCACATGCTCAGCTTTCTGTCCCCGACACAGCTGGTGCAAGACTTTGACCAGCTCGACGCGTCCCTGCCAGGACTGAATCTCACCCGAACCCAAAAGGAGCTCGTCCACCATTTCACCACATCCATCGCCACCGTCATCTCCTACTATCGAACCGAGCCACCGCTCAAGTCATTAATTCTCGATCTGCTGCTGCCCGACGCTCAGTCGACTGCTGCTGCTGCTGCTGCTATTGGTGCTACCGCTGCTGCTACCCCGTCCATGTCTGGCCCGCTGCTGTCGTCACTATGTGCGTTATCAGCGGCCCATAAATCGTTCGCCATCGGTATCCCGGCACCGAACCAGTTTGCATATCACACCGGCGCTCTCGAACAGCTAATCATCGTCCTGGACGCAATGCCGAACCGACTCGAGGACGAAAAATTGCAAAACACCTTACTAGCGTCGATCTTGATTCTAGTCTACTACGAGATTGCCAAAGGTGGCTCGGTGGACTCGATCGAGATGCACCTCGCCGGCGCGTACCGGATCATCACCTCATTCCTGAACCACGTCTTCTTCAAGCTGCAGACCAGTTCAACCTCGGCGTCGACGCCAAACTCGCCGTCGTCCAGTCAGCCGCTTCCCTACGCGGTCTCGCGATCAACAATTTTCTTGTTCCAGATCTTCCAGTACTTTGACGTGATCGCGTCGCTGTCCAGCCGGCGACCGATGCACGACTCGTCCATGCAGCTGCATCACTTCCTGTCCACGTTCTCGCGATTGCAAATGTCGTCATTGGAGGAATCCGGCCATCTTGACCCCGTCATCGGCCTGGCGGAAGACCTTTGGCCGCTGGTGGTTCGGTTGTGCATTCTTTGCAATGATTCTGACTTTGGTGCCATCTCGACTCCGGACATCTCCTGTCGGGCGTCACTGCTCGAACTGGAACTTCGATCGTGGCTACCGTCGCCGTCACCTTCGTCCGGCCCGGACACGGCAGCTGAAGACTTGGCCATGCAGTGCGCTGCTAAAGTCTATCAGCTTGCGTCCCAGATCTATCTTCTGCGCACGTTCTTCCCAAGGGCAAACGTCGCCTACAAGGTCCAGACCCACGTCAGGCAGGCGCTGGACAACCTCGGCCGGGTCTGCACGCTGGACGGCAACATGGCAGGCTTGCTGTGGCCCGTCGGCGTGGTGGCCACCGAATGCATGGATTCGATCGATCGCGGGTTTGTCAAGGTGGTGTTTCAAAAACTTGCCAAACGACAAGGCATGGCTAATGTGGTACGGGCGCTGGAGTCTACCGAGGCAGGATGGGTTGGCAAACAGGGGCCAGCGGTTATGCTCGGTTAATGTGTCATTACGTGTAAAAAATTTCTAATCTATAAAAATCACTTCTCTTCAAGAATCTCGTCGCGATTGAGGGAATAGTCTTCCGGTAGCACCCAAAGTCCGTATGCGTTTTGCACTCTGCGCTCGCGACGACGCTTCCGCAGGGTAACGTACAAGAACGTGCACACGAGCATGAAGTCGACGCCGTCGAACGCGGTCGTCACTTTGTAGCCGTACTTGTAGTGAGGCGCGTCCTGCGTCGGGAACAGCAGCAGCGGCAACCAAACGTTGAACGACGAGCCGATCGTGGTCCCGGCGGCCGAGATCAGGCCCCGGATCTCGGCATCGTCCTGGAACTCCTCCGACGCCCACGCCAGCAGCAGTGAGTAGCAGCACGGCTCGCCAAAGTATCCTGCCATGTTGGCGAAAAACTTGGCGTTATCGGGGATGCTCCAGATCGCCAGCAGCAGCGAGCCGGTGAATCTGATGACCGTGTTGAACATTAAAAACGGCCACCGGATCGCGAAGTAGTCCGACAAGATCGAGATTGTCAGGCCCATGACAATTCCGGACGCGTAGCCGATCGTCGGCAAGATGTTGATCGTCTGCACCGAGTACTTGCCAAGCGACTTGAGCCACAGGTTAAAGTATCCCTGCGTCGACGAGATGTTGACCATGATGTAACTGCCCAGCACCGGCCAGATCCTCAACGACCCGAAGAACGTCATGAGAAACCGTCGGAATGTGAGCAGTCGCGGCGCCGCCCGGCCGATGGCATGCATGCGTTCCACCGAAGCTTTCTTCTCCTTCTCAGTCAGCCACAACGCCCGAGTGATGGCGGGGGTGTCCGGGATCGAAAACAAGCCGAAGATGGCGATCGGAATGCCGGTGGCCCCCGGGATGATCATCATCGCTCGCCACGGTGCGATGCTGTTTGTTTTCGCTTCAAATGCCGTGTACACCTGCGCCAACAACGGGCCGGAGATCATGTTCGCCGCGTACCCCGCGAGCTCAAACACACCCATGCGCTTGCCGAGCTCATGAGGTCCGTACCAACATCCAAGAAGATAAGCAAACGCAGGGAACGAACAGGATTCGAACAATCCCACCAGGAATCGAAGACCGTAGATCTGATTTGGCGAGTTGCAGGCGCCAATCGCCATGACGCATATCGACCACACCACTTCGCAAACCGGGACCACGTAACTGGGCCGGACTCGGTTGATAAGCAGCTGGCATGGAATAGCGCCAATTAGATAGCCAATGTAGAAGAACGTGTTGAACAGGTTTCTCTGCTGCGACTTCAGCACCAACGCTTCCGACATGCCGGAAACGTAAGCATTGGAGATGCTGTTGGTGCAGATGCCCTTTAATCCGTACGACAGCAACGCGTAGCCAAGCACGAATGCGTCAAGTTTCAACAGGTACGTCCGCTCATGCTTAGGCTTGCTGAACGGATCCCAGAAAAACCCAAGGAAGCGTGCCACCGGGCCCGGTTGCCAGTTTTCGTCGTCACCAAACAGATTAGGCTTGACGAGGGCGGCGGTAGCAGCAGCTGCTTGTTGGTCTTCACCCAGCGAGGACACCACCACTTCAACGTTTTCTTTTTCGTTGCCCATGGTTGATGCTCGAAGATCTTGGAATATTACAGTGACAGAAAGGTGACAGAAAGGTGGACCACGGCAAGCTACTGTTCAGCTATATATACATGTCTAGTGGGCAATGGCTTTATCAACTGCGCTATCAGTTGATAAGACTGATAAAGCTTAAGCCTGCAACCGATTGAATGCTCCCAGCACCGGGCGGCCTTTGAATTCCGACGGACGGAGGCTACATGCATGCATCTGGTGGCTTTTCTCTAACGGCACATAATGAGGCACGGTTGGCGAATTAACGACTTGCTTATCTTCTGAGTGAAGAGGGAGCCACGGGAGCGGGAAATGATTTAGGTTTGTCTACCGAAGGGGAAGAAGGGCCTGGGCGCGCGGGCGGGCCATCATCGCCAGTAAGCCATTAGCTGCGGGATGGGCCCGCACAGGCCAACATTTTCATTGTCATTTTCATCTCATGTCAAGCGATGGTGATGGCGCTTTTCGGACAACATCGAGCTCGAAAGTAGTGGATATGGAACAAAGTGTAGTTGACTGACCGGACTTCAATTCCAGACATGACACGAGTTGGCCGTCCGTGAGTGGTCTTAGTTGCATCCGAACCGTGCGTGGGCTTGCGTTGCGTCCGTTTCGGTCTAGTCTCGCAAGTGGGGTGCTTTACTTTTTTCTTTTTTCTTTTTTTTTTGGAAACGCTGGGACCGTCCAGATAGCAACTTACATTAGGGATTAAGATTACCTGGTTCACCCACTAATCTCTGGCCGGGAAACCGATATGCACATAGATTCCTACTTCGGTTCCCGGTGGGGCAGCCGGGGGAGCATACCAATAAATTAAATTTAGCTTTTCGCTATCGCTGAGTGAGTGTGTTTTTTTTTGTCAGCCGCCATGGCCGTAGGTGTTCCAGTTTGACAGGCGTCGAGGTCGCTGGTGGTATTATCGGTACAGCTTTGAGACATTTCTATCCGTTAACTGTCTCGGTGGAGGGCGTTGGAAGGAGGTGGGCGAGCCCGGTCGAAGGCTGTCCAATAGCGGATGCGATGGTATAGATGTCTTATCATATAGCCGTTACTTTGCCCCGGTGCAAAGATTGGTAGCGAAATTAGACTTTTGTAGAGTCTCAGGTCAGTCTAAGGAGTCTCTTATCAGTCTAGGGAGTCGCATATCAGTCTAGGGCAGTTTACTCGCCGAGAGATAATTTTGTAGAAAGATTATTCTGACTATCTATATGCACTAATTTGGTGGTTTACCGTATCCCCAAGGGTTCTTGGTAGTCCAGTTCCATAAATCCCTGCACGCGTCTTCGATCGTAAGCTCTGCGTGCCAGTTAAGCTCGGTATTAGCCCTCGTCGGTTTCGCGGTAAGGTTGACGACGTCGCCTTTACGTCTGCCCACGACCTCCACCGGAATCTTCTTGCCGGTGGCGGCTTCAAACGCATGAATGATTTCAAACACGGTCGAGCCGTTGCCGGTGCCGAGATTCCACTCTCTGGCATAGCCTCCCGTGACGTCGATGCTGTCGAGCTTGGCGATGGCCGCCAGATGGCCCTTGGCGAGGTCGACAACATGAATGTAATCGCGAATCGGCGTGCCGTCTCTCGATTCGTAGTCATTGCCAAACACCTGCAACTGGGCCCGTCTGCCGACGGCAACCTGGGCCACAAACGGCAGCAGGTTGTTGGGGATGCCTTGCGGGTCCTCGCCGATCAAGCCCGATGGATGAGCTCCGATGGGGTTGAAGTAGCGCAGGATGCCGACCCTAACGGGAACCTCGACCGCGGTTGACACGTCGCGCAGGATCTCCTCGACCATGAGCTTGGTGTGGCCGTACGGCGACGTCGGTCCTGTCGGGCATTCCTCCGGGATGGGAATCATGTTCTCAAACCTTGTGGCGTCTCCGTACACGGTCGCGCTGGACGAGAAGATGAAGTTCTGCACGCCGTGGGTCTTCATTGCCTTCAGCAGCTCAACCGTGCCGGTCACGTTGTTGTCGTGGTATTCCAACGGCTTCTGGGTCGACTCGCCGACCGCTTTGAGACCGGCGAAATGCAGCACCGACGAGATTTTGTAGTCATCAAACACTTTGTTCAGCCCTGCCGAGTCGCGCAGATCAACATTGCAGAACGGCACGTCCTGGCCGGCAAGCTTGCCGACGCGGTCGACCGCCTCGCTGGACGAGTTCACGAGATTGTCAACGATCACAACCTTGTACCCGGCATTCAACAGCTCCAGCACCGTGTGCGACCCAATGTATCCTGCACCGCCTGTCACCAGCACGTACCCGTCTTTTCCTGTCATTGTCGTGGAGGTAAATAAAGAACGGGGCGATCTTAACCGTGGGATCGCTGAGATCGTCGTCGTCGAACGTGGTCGTCGAGCTGTTCTTATCACCTAAATTTAGACGAGAGCAGCCGGCGCTTTTTGCCGCGCGCGCGACGACGCTCCTCGGAGCCGGCCGGGTAATCGCTGCTGGCGACTGACGGAGGCTCGCGCCTGGCCGCCCGCCGGTGCTCGAAGCGCAGCCGCCATGAAGCCAGGTAAAGATTTGACGTGCGTTTTTGCGATTATAGCATCAGGCTTGTGCCTGGCAGGTGCTGCTGACTTGGCAGGTGCGGCCATTCATTCGTCAGTTCTACCCACGTCTATGGTCGTCGTCGTCGACGCCCGGGCCGAATGTGCTAGCTGCGCTTAGCTCACGTGATGGCTGGCAGGTGCCCCCGCCCCCCCGGGCGCGGTAGCGGGTTTGCAGTGCGCTCAAAGGCTCCGAGGCGTCGGCGTCACGTTGAATACTGGTGGTGTGGTGTGGTGAAAAGAGTTGTATAAGTATATAGATTTGCCCACCCGGGTGGCCGGAGGTGACTTTTTTTCGTTGATTGTTTGAAACTTATCATTTAAGATGTCGTTTGACTTTAATAATTACTCGCACAGAAGATACAATCCGCTCTCAGACTCGTGGGTGTTGGTGTCCCCGCATCGGACCCAGCGACCGTGGCAGGGCCAGCAGGAGGCGACCGCTGGGGACAGCCTGCCGGAGTATGATCCCAAGTGCTACCTGTGTCCAGGCAATACGCGAGCGTCGGGGGACGTGAACGCCAAGTTCGAGTCCACGTTCGTGTTCCGCAACGACTACGCTGCCGTGCGCGACGACCAGCCCGAGTACACCGACACGTCGTCGGCGCTGTTCAAAGTCGCCGGCGCCAGCGGTGAATGCTACGTGATCTGCTTCTCGCCCAAGCACAACGTGACGCTGCCGCTGATGACGGTTGACGAAATCGTCGTGGTGGTGCAGACGTGGACGTCGCTGTACGCCCGTCTGGTGCTGGAGAACCGGTTCACGCATCTGCAGCTGTTTGAGAACAAAGGTGCCGCCATGGGCTGCTCCAACCCTCACCCACATTGCCAGGCATGGTGCACCGACAGCGTCCCTACCGAGCCGGCTAGGGAACTGGTCGCGTTTGCAAACTACAAGGCAAGCCAGCCGGGATCACCGGACTTGCTGCTGGACTACCTAGCTCAAGAACTCGTCAAGCGCGAGCGAATCGTGCTCGAGAACGACTCGTTTGTGGTGCTGGTGCCGTTTTGGGCCACCTGGCCGTTTGAAACCTTGGTGGTGTCTCGTGAAAAGGTAGCGTCGCTGGTCAAGCTCACGGTCAAACAGCAGACCGACCTGGCGGACGCGATCCGCCGGCTCACCGTCAAATACGACAACCTATTCAACACCTCGTTCCCCTACTCCATGGGCATCCACCAAGCACCGCTCAAATGCACTCCGGAAGAAGAAGCATTGAGCCATTTCCATATGCATTTCTATCCGCCGTTGCTGCGGTCCGCAACCGTGCGCAAGTTCTTGGTCGGATACGAAATGCTCGGCGAGCCTCAGCGTGACTTGACGCCCGAACAGGCCGCGGCTAGGCTCCGGGATCTTGATCAAAACGTGCATTACTCTCAGCAAACTTAGTACTCACCATCTCTATGTATAATAGAATCTTAAATTATAGAATCTTAAAGTTAAACATTACCCCGAACAAAACGTGCATTACTCAGCACACTCAGTACTGCTTACACCATCTATATTATGGAATCTTGGAATTAAACATTACTCCGAACAAAACGTGCATTACTCTCAGTACGCTTTGCCGATTACACCATCCCGTATTACAGATAAAGCTAAACATTCGTCCCCCTGTCTAAATCTCTACAGTTCAAGTCAAACTCGGCGCTTACCTCGCCATGAACGATTTGCTCAAACTTCTCCCACGCCAACTGACCTTTTCCCTTGCCAGCAACTGAATCGGCAAACCCGAATGACAACGTAATACCACCGCCAGCAACCCCGACTGCATTGACTTTGAACACAGGATTGACAGCCGAATGCGGTTGTACAAACCCTACATGGTCAACAATCGTGTCTGCATCGGAGCTGAACTTGATCACTCCAAGATTGGAAACCTCCATGTCGGGGATTCTCGGCGATCCTACTTGTCCCTCAATGAACTTGGCGATCTTGTCGCCTAGAAACTTGACCATGCTCACCCTCCACAGAGCTTGTAGTGTTGCTCCGTTACGAACCGCATCCGAGAATCTCGAAGCCTCTTGCCAAACAAACTCGGTACCAGCCGGAACCGTCTCTTTGTACTGACACACGCACACACCAATGGTGTCTTTGGCCGCTTCATCGGCTTCTCTGAAAAACCGCCGGGAACTGATCGGGATCGAAGTCGACCACCCGGGAATGTCGGGAAACGCTGTCGAAAGACACACCAGCAACGCGGTATTGAAAAACCCGGTGACGGTAGCCTTGTTTTGTCTACATTTAGTCAGCAGCAAGTTTGACTGCTCCGATGTGATATGCAAAATTCGGATCTGCTCGTCGGGCACTGCCCTGGTATAAGCGGGGAAGATATTCGATAGTGTCGGGTCCGGTCTTGCTTTGAAAGGCCATGGCGCAAGATCAGCCAGAATGGTCTTGATCACGAACCGCACCGGTGGGTTTACATTGTCTATGCGGTCTTCCATGCACATCGGAATCGGCGTGGTGGCATCCAGCTCAACGACGTCGGACACAACCGGAGCGTCAGCGTGTTCGAGCAGACTGTCAACCAGCTTGCGAATCGCAACTCCACAAGACGTGCCGTCAGACAGACCGTGGTCAGCAATATACGCAATGGTGTTTCCATGCAAAACAATTCTCCAATCTGGAGTAGTCGGATTGGCATCTTGGCACGGCGTGAACTGATAGTTTGCCCATTTTTTGGTAAACTCCGCCTCGTCCTTGGCTTCATCGTCGTCAACAATGATCACATCGTCAACATTGATCTTGTCAAGCATCCCAACTGTCTTTGTGTCAATCGCTACCAGTCGCAAGCCGGGCGAATTCTGCATCACGTTCACGATCGCCGTCTTGAGCTGCGGCAAACTGGGGGTGATCTTCAAAGTGGCAAACACCAGAATTGATTGATAGAGCTTCAACGTAGACCTGGTAACCATATATCGCTCCAGCAGACCTGCCAGATATTATTACCTTATCATCCAAGTCTTGGGGGGAGGGGGGGATTCATACCTGCTGGTCTGGATCTTAACCGTTGTTCACTCATTGCATTTAGCTTCAACGGAGCAATAAGATATAAAAGTCGCTTATCGTAAATTCCAAAACAAAGACGAACTCATATACTGTTCGGCGTTCTGTTGAAGTGACTAAACGTTCGAAATTCCCGCACGCTTCACAGTGTCAGCAATCGCCGCGGCGAATCACCGCGGCGAATCCCCGGGCCCCCCCCCCTAACAATTCTCACGGACGCTGGAATACTACGCAATTTATTGACTCATTACTCGGATTTCCAAAATATTCAAGATCGTGCCGGCAGCATTGTATTACTGATCGTCTGTCATAACCTTGTATTCTATATGGACCTTAAATACGAGAATGATAACAATATTAATAATAATAGTGACTGTAGTACTCAAGGACGGAGTGCCACCCGTTCTAGATGCCAAAACCTCAACTCGTCATCAGAAAACGTTGAAACAGGGACTCCATTATTGCTACCGTTGGCCACCGTCTTTACAATCCCAAACTTATCAGGATCAAGATTTTCAGGCAGCTCAAGTGAATATCCAGATAAGGCGTCTGGATGGTCTTGAGAAATTTCAAACCGTCTCACTACCGACTCATGCACTGATTCATTCGTGACGAGATTCACCGGATTGTCAGAGCCAGACATCTTGCCGCGGTTGTGATATCCATTAAACATGCGTTTAACACTTCCAAGTAGATGGAAAAACCAGCTCCAACCGGTATAGTTGTTTGTTATCGGTCCGCGATAGAAGGCTAGTTTATTAGACATACCGGGTTGGCCATCCGAGCTCGTCAAGAGTCCGTTCATTCCACCATCCAATTCCGAGTTGTAAAGGTGCCCGTTTATGGCAAAAGCTTTGAAATCGATATTGTCGGGTGTGTTCTCACCCGGAACAATGATTTGATGAAGATATTCCCAGTTAATTGATAACAAATCACGTAACTGTGTAGCCATCCATATCAAAGAGCCGTCAGACAAAACATTTGGCTTTTCACCTGGAGGATCAAGTAAATTTGTATTTTTGATCGGACTGGATATGTCGCCTCCCCCGACGTTACCGTGTACGCCGTTGAACCATACCTGCTTAAACTTGTTCTTGTCCGCACCTTCAGGGAAAAACCACAACGTCGGTTGAAAGGGCCTACGGTCCTCGTGGAGTGCCAATGCTTGGAAGGCATGTTTGACACACGGGCTAAGTTGCAAGTCAAGAAAGTCATACTTATCAGGAAGAAAACGGATTGGCAGCAATTTCGGTATGCCTAATGAACCAACAGTATCAAAGCAGCAGATAGCTTGGACAATGATCTCGTTTGGACCCAAAAGTTGGTGTTTTTTCAACAAGCTTTTTTGCTCTTCCTTCAACTTTGTGTCGCCTTGATGCTGCAGTCCACCGTCCATAAATGCCGAAAAGCAGGCGTCAAACGATGACATGCCACCTTTTGTCAGAAGCCCAAAGTCAAGCATAAATCCACATAGCGCTCGAACCATGTATGAGCCACGAGAGAATCCGACAAAAAATATCTCATCGCCAGGGTTATAATTCAGCGCGACAAACGCGTACGCTTCCCGAACCTGGTTGATAATGCCGGTGCCAAATGCGCCACCAGTGATAAAGGTAACAAAATTTCCGGCAGTGCCCACGCCTTGTTGGTAGTATACCACCTGCTGAATGCACGTGTTGTGACGAGAATCAGTCGCGTTGATTGCCCTTGACAGTCGTGACACATTACTCGGGTTTTCTGACGTGCCCGAGAGCGAATCAACCCAGGTTCCGTCGCAGAGCACGACCAGGCGCTTGTAGTTTCCCCCCGTAGCAGTTGTGCTAGAGTCAGTACTGTTATCAGCCATTTTAACTGAGGCAATAGTCAGATCAGACTGCGAGAAATGAGATGACATACAAGGTCGTAGTGGGGATTTATGTATGTCCGTAGCCGTGCTCAGCCGCTTCGGGAAGCAGTCGCTACCGCCGCAGACATCGCGGCAGATCTCGCTTGGCACGTTTGGCTGAGCGTGAAGCGACGATGCCTGGCTTGCGCGCCTCATCGTGCAACGCATGGCGGGGCGGCCAGATGACCTGAACGGCGACTATCACAAAACTCAAATATCAGCAAACTCCCCCCCCCTGCAACTTATACAAGACACGCATATAGTCTTATTATTCGATTAGTATTGTTCTTAAATTTGTAGTTAAGAGCCATGCAATATACAGCTGTCGCGAAGAAGCTTAATAATTGCTACTATATTACAGCAATTAAGATGTATATCGATGGCTAGCATTGGGCCGGGAATGAGGTTCTTAACTTTACAATCAGTGCTTTGAATAACAGATTAAGCTTCTTAAGAGACTCTATATCTTCAAATGCCGTGTTGATTCGAACTAGATCACGCATTAAGCTTGAGATTGGCAACGCTTAGCGTGCTGCTTACGCAATCTATTGACTCATTACAAGGATTTCCGGAATATTATAAAATTGTTGCCGCCTCCATTGTACTACTCAAAATTGGGACGAACCTCCATCCCTTCTAATGCCCAAAACCTCAACTCGTCATCAGAAAACGGCGAAAGAGCGATCGGTACATTGCCATTTTTGGCCACAGTGTGCACAAGTCCATACTTATCTGTAGCGAGTTTTTCAGGGAGCTTAAGTGAGTAACCAGATAGTGCTTCAGGATGTTTCCCAGTAATATCGAACCGTCTGACTACCGACTCATGCACTGATTCATTCGTGACAAGATTCACGCGATGAACAGAGCCAGATAATTTGCTCTTGTTTTGATATCCCAAAAACTTGCGTTGATGGTGGCCGAGTAGATGGTAAAAGCAGTTTAAGCCGGCATAGTTGTTTGCCATCGGTCCGCGATAGAACGCCCGATTATTAGACATATCAGCTGAGTCCACCGAGCTCACCAAGGATTTGTTCATTCCACCATCCAAATCCGGATTGTACAGGAGCCCATCTACTGCAAAATCATCGTAACAGATGTTGTCGGGCGTGTTCTGACCGGGCATGATGATTCTGTGAAGATATTGCCAGTTGATTGACAGCATAGGACTTAGCTGGGTAGCCATCCATACCAAAGGGCCATCATACAAAACATTCTGATTTTCACTCGGAGGCTGGAGTCGGTTTGAACCTTTGATTGGACTGTGGATGTCACTTCCTCCGACGCTGCCGTGTACGCCGTTGAACCATACCTGCTTGAACTTGTTCTTATCCGCACCTTCAGGGAAAAACCACAGCGACGGTTCGAACGACCTTCGATTCTCGTGGATTGCCAATGCGTGGAAGGCATGCTTGACGTACGGGGTAAGCTGCAAGTCAAGAAAGCTGTACTTATCATGATGGGGGATTGGCAGCTTCTTGGGTATGCCCAATGAACCGACAGTGTCGAAGCAGCAAATAGCTTGGACAGTAATCTCTGTTGGACCCCTAAGCTGGTGATTTTTTGTCAAAATTTCGCGTTCTGTCATCAGCCATGTCTGGACTCCGTGGGGTTCCAATTCACCTTTCATGTATGCCCTGAAGCAGACGTCAAAGAGCGACATGCCACCTTTCGTCAGGAGTCCAAAATCAAGCATAAATCCACATAGCGCTCGAACCATGTATGAGCCACGAGAAAATCCGACAAAAAATATTTCATCGCCGGCGTTATAATTCAGCGCGACAAATGCGTACGCTTCTTGAATCTGACTGATGATGCCGGTACCAAATGCGCCGCCAGTGAGAGTATCCCACCACGTGCCGGAAGTTCCCAAGCCTTGTTGATAGTATACCACTTGCTGAATGCATGTGTTGTTACGAGAATCAACCGAGTTGATTGCCCTTGACAGTCGTGACACATTGCTGGGGGTTTTTGAGGTGCCTTTGAGCGAATCAAGCCAGGTTCCATCGCAGAGCACAACCAGGCGCTTGTAGTTGGGCACTGCGGTTTGAGTAGAAGTCGATTCCGAATCCGTATTATCGTCGGACATTTTGACTGAGGAAATAGCCAAATTGAACTGCAGGAGAAAAGATACTGGAGGAAAGCAAGATCAGGATATCAGGCCGTAGGGGGTATGCGAGAAGTAGAGACTTTATACCTATAGTCGTGGTCAGCCGTCGACTTCGGCGAAAGTCGCATCTGGCAACCGATGGCAGCCGATGGTAGCCAACTCGGAACAAATGGTACAGTCTGACTTGCGCTTTCTGGCATGCATTGTAAGCCTCTTCTGTTGTATGAGCTTCATTGACTGAGCCTCTTCTCCCGTATATTCTCCGGATTGAGATGATAAGCGGTTATCGCTCATCGCGAACGGCAAGCCGCAGTAGGCTTGTACGACGGTAACACCCGATTAGCGAAGACTAGGCTAGACTCTACGGGTACCCGCCGTGCGCGGCCCGTATGCTGATTAGTTGGCGAGATGAACTAGAGCAAGCATTCGGCGAAGCTCATCATAGACCCCGGATATCGGCGAACACCTTGCGGCGTATACAAGATACATCAGCCGAGGGATAATCATTATATCTAGAATTAATAGAAAGTGCGACACTATAGTAACAGTACATTCAAAAATTCTGCGATGGCCGATCTACGCCTGTAAAAAATTGATGATACTAGGCGTATCAGACGTATTAATACGTCTATCATAGTTTATAACCTAATCACGCGATTACCATGGAATGGGAAGGATGTATCACAGCTCTTCTAGATATCGAGATGCCCTGCAATATTATTGTACAAAGATACGTATGACTGGTATGAAACAAAATAACTATTGATCTTCATCTTATTTCTCTGTTTATCAAATTGCATTGCATTATTGCTGCGGCAACTGCCGTAGTTAGTTAGGTATATTCACTTCAACATTTAGTGAACATATAGTGTAGTTGCTATGCGAGCGGCTGATCCAAGCGAGCGGCTTACACCCTCACTGCCTCCATTACAATCAATCCTTATTCGGCCACGACAAATGCAATCAATCTGAACTACTCAGAGCCGTACATGTCACAGATTGTACTTTCTTTTCATACGCACGTGTAATATGTCCTTCATATCCGCAACTGCCACGGCGCCGTCCAAGCGCCCTCAGCCCTCCTCTACAGACCACTCCTCGTCTGCGTTTTTTGCTGTACTTGCTCCTGCATGCGCATTCTATCCAGTAAACAATGCCCTTCTTGAACCGTGAGAGATATTCCGAGTTGTACATGTGTCTTCAAGCTCTTTGAGCGGTTGCCTAGTACCATATTTGCCTGTTGAAGTGCTCGATCCTCGGACGCCAATAAGGAGTTCGAGTGCAACATTGCTTTCGCACGCTTGCAAAACTGGTCAATGGCTCTGAGAATCGGCGTTGGAAACCCACTTTGTGGCCGTAAATGTGATTTGTAATGAATTGGGACTGCAAGACTGCCTCTGTCAGGTTGTGTGGGTCCTGATAGATCCAATGGTTGGCGCTTGTCGAAGGAAAACTAGGAGGTGACGGCGTCCGCGCATCCAGCCGCGATATGATCTGGACTAAGAGACACTAAGCCAGCTGCTCGAAATCCACTTTCAACATGTTGGTCCGAGAAACGAGAAAAAAGGCGGTTGTAATGGCAACAAGAAAACTTAGGCACACCACCAACTGGAGACCCCTTCAGCACTTCGATTTGACAATCGTACGCCTGCTTTGATGTTGAAACCCATCCGGCGTCAAGTGGCTGTAGTAGATATAACGAGTTTGGAGGTATGGACATAGTGACAGTGTCCTTGTCTTCACAAAGACGATTGAAATCAAATGGCTCTTGTCACCGCTTCACAAAAACAATTGAAATCAAATGGCTCTTGTCACCGCCAATCATCAGTAATTGGTATCTTCCAACCCTACGATGATCTGTGTACTGATCGAAATGTAAAATTCAATCAAAGCCTGTCTCGGTGTCGGTTCATCCGTTGCTCGTAGGCTTGATTGGCCAGACACGCAGAGGGTCGCACTCTGTGTATCAGTTGGCAAGGTGGTATGCCCTCTCACAACGATCAATAGGCGGTATACATCAGCCGTCTGCACGCGCTTCCTGTATGTATACCATTCCCGATTACATGGCTGAGCTTTCTTCGCTTTTCCATGGCGTTCGAGTTATGTCACATCTAACATGAGGGAATGATGCCAATTGCAGAACCAGTCTAGTTCGTATCAACAATGCCGTACTTGGCGCGTAGACTGTGGTCTCCACAGATGGCTTTCTGGTATTTCAAGCACTATTAAAACACTTCCGAAGGTTTGGTCGTCGCTTCACGAAGTTGAAAGCCTAGTAGTACTTTCCAGCACGTCCCGCGTCGCGCTCTGCCAGCAAAACACTGGTAACATCTTACACTTCCGCCAATCTGGGCGAAAGTCAAGTCGAGAGTATATTGCACAACAGCATTTGCTTTCAGCTTCTTCAAATTCCAACAGTTAGCACTGGTGCCTTGTCGAGCGCGCCGACTTTACAATATGTAACGACGCGCTGAGTGAGGAACATTCCAAGTATCTGTGGCGACTCAAATGCTTAGGTTCTTCATCTTTCCGATAGCTTCTAAAATCAAGAGTACTCTGTCTCTGTTATGTGGTTTACATGTTTGTTGTAGAGAGAGGGTTTGCGTAAAGTAAGCCGCTCGCTTGGATTATCCGCTCGCATGGCAGCTAACTACGTTGGATGATGTAATGATCCAATTTCCTGAGTATGTAATATATAATGTGACGACGAAATAAGCTATGATTTTATCGAGCCTCCCCAGCAAATAATGCACAGAGTCAGACACTCATTTATGAGCTCGCTTCTGTCATCGTCAGCAACACGAGTACGAACGAGTACGAGTACGGCGTGTTAAACCAACCAAGCGCGGCGCAATATTTGCTGACACCCGCGGTACAAGTCCCGCGCTACCGGAGATTAGGCGTGGGGCGGCTCGTCAGTAGAGCTGGACGTGTTGATTATCTATCCATTTCTCTCCATTGCTGGACGATAATAACATGAGAATTCCAATTGCACGCTACGACGCGCGCTAGTCAGCATGCCGTTGCAGTCTACGACTCGTTGTCACCAACATCTTACTGAGAATGATGGCTACTATCGTTTATCGCCGGGCAGGCCGTCATCGTCATCCTCGTAATGACGATAATTATAACCGCCATCAATTCCGCACGTTGCAGTCATCTAGTAGCACTTCGCGGCCAGCGCTCAAGCGGCAAATGCCCGATTCCGTTTGGAAATGGTGTTCATGCGCGTTTGTAGAGCTCCTGACGGTCTGCGATACACAACTGAGCTTCCGTCGGTGATCGGAAGCGTGTGTCCCCAGCTAGGTTTGTGGGCTACTGGGCCTATCGTCTGTCCATCGTCTGTCCATCGTCTGTCCATCGTCTGTCCATCGTCTGTCCATCGTCTGTCCATCGTCTGTCCATCGTCTGTCCATCGTCTGTCCATCGTCTGCCCATCGTCTGCCCATCGTCTGCCCAGCAGAGTCTGTGTTCAAGGCTTGGATGACACTCTCGTTTGTTCACCGTGACTCCTAGCAGCTGTGCGGAAATCTGCATGGCAAACTCAGTTGGCCTGTATCACCGGTAGCGCCTGATAGATAGTGAGTAGTTAAACTCGCAACAATAGCCTTTGTTCGGCCCCGAGGCGACTGCTATAGCTTAGCTATGATTCGGGCCCGAAATGCTGACATTTCTCCCACCCACCGCGCGTCGTCCTGATCGCCGCGCACTCATTCTAATGCGGAAGGTCACACAGTCGTCGTCTTATAGTCAAGTTGCTGTATGTATATAAAGCGTACTCAGACGACCACCCGTGAGCGCGTCAACTAGACTCGAACTTCACCTATGTGCTGTTTTGCTAGTACTATCGGACCGATACTGCATATCTCCTCGGATTGTGCTACCGTCCGCTGTTCGTTGTTGTGTAAGTTGCCTAGCATTTGCGCACGCTTTCCTCTAGCAGGTCAGTCCGATTGTTAACATCCAGTCCCTAGTCCGACGAGGAGCTCATAATGTCAGCCGAAAAGATTGGCCTATCTCTTGTTGCGCCTGCGCCATCTACTGCGGTCGACAGCTTGGCTACTGGCAGTGCTGATAAGACGTCTTCCTCCAGTCGCTCAGATTCAGTTGCAGAAGACATAAAAGTCGATCTTCCTGGGCTGACTGGCACCAACAATGACGACAGCAAAGCTAAAAAGAAAAGCAAAAAAGCTAAGAAAGGAGAGGATGAGGAACCGGAGATAGATCCGTTTGAGCACCTGCCCGAGCACGATGCAGAGATTCTACGCCGGCAGGTAGCTATCATCGCGCCAAAAGCGTCGTTCTTTGCTCTCTATAGATATGCCACCAAAGTTGACTTGTTTGTTATTTTTCTTGGCTGCGCTGGGTCAATTATCGCTGGTGCGCTCATGCCGGTCATGACAGTCGTGTTTGGTGCTCTTACCCAATCCTTTACAGACTACTTCACTCTCGGCGGGTCTCCCGAGGCGTTCCAGCACCAGATCAACAAATACGCTCTCTATTTCGTCTACCTTGGCGTCGCTCAATTTGCATTTACCACGTTCGAGACATTCATTTTCATCTCTTATGGTGAAAAGCTTGCTTCGCGTATCCGCAAGCACTATTTGGCGGCAATCCTGCGCCAGAACATTGGTTATTTTGATAAGCTTGGTTCTGGCGAAATCACGTCCCGTATCACTGCTGATACAAACTCGGTCCAGGAGGGAATATCTGAGAAAATAGGTCTCTCACTCAACCTGTTTGCCACCTTTATTTCGGCGTTTGTCATTGGATTCATCAAATCGTGGCGACTCACTCTGATCCTGTCAACCATCGTCGTTGCCGTCGTCCTAACCATGGGTGGGCTTTCCAGCTTTATGATCAAATTTTCCATCAGATCTCTAGAAGGTGTGTCTGTCGGTGGTTCGCTGGCCGAAGAAGTATTCCAATCGATTCGCAATGTGCAGGCGTTTGGTGCCCAAGATCGCCTGGCTGAGTTGTACGACAAATATCTTGCAGTTTCGGAGAAATGGGGTATTTATCAAGAAGTCACTCTTGGCGTGATGATTGGTGCCCTATCGTTTTACGTTTTCACCGACTACGCTCTCGGATTCTGGCAAGGCTCTCGATACATGGTTTCTGGTGACGTCAGTGTGTCAGCTATCATTTCTGTGCTCATGGCCATCATCATCGGTGCATTTTCGCTTGGCCAGATTGCACCTAACCTCAAAAATGTTATCGACGGTATCTCTGCCGCTGCTAAGATCTTTTCCACCATCGACAGAGTGTCGCCGATTGATGCCACTAACGATGACGGTTTCATCCCCGAGTCTCTCAGCGGCGATATAGAACTGAAAAATGTCAGGTTTATTTACCCGTCTCGTCCCGACGTCACCGTTCTGGAGAACATGAGTCTCAAGGTCAAAGCCGGTGCAACAGTGGCGCTCGTGGGTTCGTCAGGCTCCGGAAAGTCGACCATTGTCGGTTTGGTCGAGCGATTCTATTTGCCGATTTCTGGCGAGGTGTTGGTTGATGGACGTGATATCTCTACTTTCAACATAAGATGGTTGCGACAGCAAATCTCGCTTGTGTCTCAGGAGCCTACATTGTTCGGATGCTCCGTTTATGAGAACATCGCTCACGGTTTGATCGGCACCGAATGGGAGCATGCGCCGGAAGAGAAACAACGGGAGCTGGTTTACTCGGCTGCGAAGGATGCTAATGCGCATGACTTCATCGAGACCTTACCTGAGCGTTACGAAACGAACGTCGGCGAACGAGGTTTCCTCATGTCTGGCGGTCAGAAACAGCGCATTGCGATTGCTCGTGCGATTGTCAGCAACCCCAAGATTTTGCTTCTTGACGAGGCCACGTCGGCTTTGGACACAAAATCAGAAGGAATTGTCCAGGATGCACTTGACCGGGCGTCCAAGTCTCGGACAACTATTGTGATTGCTCACCGTCTTTCTACCATCCGAGACGCTGATCTGATTGTGGTTATGTCTAAAGGTGAGATTATCGAACAAGGTACTCACAACGACCTGCTCGACAAGCGCGGCATGTACTACGATCTTGTCATGGCACAGCAAATCCACAAACTTGACAAGCCGGAAGATCTTTCGGACGACCTAGGCGCCTCAAAGGAGTTGGAAGCTAGTGGCCTGACTTATCAGGAAGATACAAATATCTTGGATATTACTCGTACCAAGAGCGCGCAATCTGTCTCGTCAAACGCCGCTAGAGCTATCCATGCCAAGCTTACGTCTGGTAATACGGCGTATTCTGTTCTGAGCTCGATCAAATTCCTGGCCAAAATGTCCCGACCGGAATTGAAATGGATTGGCTTAGGGGCAGTCTTTTCGTTCATTAACGGTTGTGGTTATCCTACACAGGCAGTCTTGTTTGCCAAATGTGTCACGGCGTACCAAGTCTTGCCAAACCAGTATGGGAAAATGCGCTCGGACATCAATTTGTATTCGGGTCTTTTCTTCATGCTGGCATTTGTTCAAGCATTCGCTCATGTTGGGTCGGTTTACTTTCTTACCAGATCCGGTCAGGCGCTTGTCCGTCGGATCCGATTGCAATCTTTCAGGCAGATGCTGCGTCAAGATGTTGCCTATTTTGATTTGGAAGAAAACACCTCCGGTGCGCTTACCACAACTTTGTCGAAGGACGCCCAATCGGTTGAAGGCTTGTCTGGCGCCACGTTTGGCCAGATTGTGAACTCGATCGTTACCATTGTGGCGGGTGCGATTCTGTCAATTTCGATTGGATGGAAACTTGGTTTGGTGTGTGTTTCCACTATGCCGATCCTGATTTTTTGCGGTTTTCTTCGGTTCTGGCTGTTGGCTAAGTTTCAAGAACGAGCAAAAGCTAAGTACGAGCAGTCAGCTGCTCTAGCCTGTGAAGCTACCAGCGCCATCCGCACGGTTGCCGCCCTGAATCGCGAAGAAGACGTTCTTGTCAAGTACAGTACTTCTGTTGATCAGCAAGTGCGGGATGGAAGGGTTTCGGTGATGCGATCTTCGGCGTTGTTTGGAATGTCTCAATCTCTGGTCTTGCTAGTCATGTCTCTCGGGTTTTGGTATGGTTCGACCCTGTTGAAGATCGGTGAGTACAACTCCACTCAATTCTTCATCACCTTGATCTCGGTTATTTTTGGCTCTCAGAGCGCAGGTGTGGTGTTTTCGTTTGCACCGGACATGGGCAAAGCCAAGCAGGCTGGTTCAAATATCCAAAAGCTGTTTAAATCGACGCCAATTGTGGACACTTGGTCCACGGATGGACTTTCTCCGGGTGACGGTGTACAAGGGAACATTGATTTCAAGGAAGTTCACTTCCGTTATCCTACTCGAGTTGAAGTTCCGGTATTGCGAGGGCTCAACCTATCGATCAAGAAGGGTCAATATGTGGCCCTGGTGGGTTCATCTGGCTGTGGCAAGTCCACTACAATAGGTTTGATTGAATCATTCTATCAGCCATTGTCGGGACAGATTTTGCTAGATGGTACTGACATTTCCGAGTTCAACGTCAACGAGTACCGAAAGCATATTGCGTTGGTATCCCAGGAGCCCACTCTGTATGCTGGCACGGTCCGATACAATATTGCTCTGGGATCACCGGACCCTATTACTGACGAGGATATTTACGCTGTATGCCGGCAAGCCAACATTCATGACTTCATCATGTCGCTGCCGGATGGCTACGAAACGTTGTGTGGATCGCATGGCTCGTTGCTATCGGGCGGTCAAAAGCAGCGAATCGCTATTGCTCGCGCGTTGATTCGCAAGCCGAAGATTTTGTTGCTGGACGAGGCTACCTCCGCTCTTGATTCCGAGTCGGAGAAAGTTGTCCAAGCGGCTCTCGACGAAGCTGCAAAGGGACGGACGACCATCGCGGTTGCCCATCGATTGTCCACCATTCAAAATGTAAGCCTCATCTATTCGTACTGTTGTCAGGATATAATGCTAACCATTAGGCGGATATAATCTATGTGTTTGAGAACGGTAAGGTCCTTGAAAGCGGGACCCACCAGGAGCTACTTGGTCGCAGGTCCAAGTATTACGAATTGGTAAAGTTACAGGCGTTGGAGAAGACCTAAGCTGCCGTGTGGGACAGCTGCTAAATGTTGGGGGGGGTTTACTTATTTGTACTTATTGTTTTTCGCTGTAGAATTTCTCTGTCGTTTATGTATTTATTACAATCTCCATAACATGACTGATGCCGTATGTAACGCCGCCGGTATCGGCAGCCGCCAAGCACGAGCCCCTTATTGACAGCCTGTTCTCCGCTCCGTCGTGGCCTGCAAAAACCGGGAATCTCGCGGTTTAATCGCCTGAGCCGTCGGCGGGCGGTGGGATTTGTGGTTGTTTTTTTGCGGGGAAACCCCAGCGGCGGAGCGGGGGGTTACCCGGGTCCCTCAAACCAGAGGGCCCGCCCAGTCAGCGCTCCGGTGGAAGTGGAGTTGAGCGACCAGGCCAAACTTGCGGCAGTGTCGACGACGAGCTGTGGGTGCCAGAACAATGACAAATAGTTTTGCTTATAACGTGTCAGGTGCTCTAGTAATTAATTGTGCAATGTTTGACCCAATTCCCGCCCGTAGTTGTTGGTCACGCTCGTCGCCGCCCACCGGGAAGCTGCTGCTGGCTGCCGTCACCCCCCGCTAAAACACCATCGGCACCGGCACATTTAAGAACACCAAGGGGCCCGCTTTGGAGATTGCGAGTGTTTGCGTTTGCAGGCAACTACCGTTTTCCGGTGCTTTCGGGGTTGGACTGTGATAAATTAGTGAAAAAATACTTTCCCGTATGGCAATGAACTTGGCAAACTCGTTCGAATACCAAAAGCCGTATCCCCAGGCCCCGGTGGCTCAACAACATACCAGGCCGAGAGCATCGAGCTCCAGCTCGTCGTCTGCGCTGTCGTCGTCGACGGGGACCAAACGTACTGCTCGTGCCTGCGTTAGATGTCGGAAGCAAAAGCTTAAGGTATGTATATGTAATTTTTTTGCAGTTTTGCCTCTCTGGTTAATATCTACTGATCGCCAGTGCGACTCATACCGGCCTTGTGCGCTTTGTGTGCGGGCAAACGTCGCCTGTGTATCTCGTCCAGACTCTGATAATACTCGGCAACCTCCGCAACAAGAAGACGAGCAGCAGCAGAAATTACACAAGCTCCCCCCAATAAACTTTGACGATGCGTCAAGGTCAAAGTCTCGTCGGCTGTCATATCCTGAACTTCCCTCAGCCGTCGCTAGCAGGCCGTCGTTGTTCGCTACTTCTCCGGCCGGTAGTTCGACAGCGTCTGCATCTTTGTGGGCCAGTCCCCCATATACATATGCTCCCGGGACGTTTCCAAGGCAGTTACCTGCTCTTAGATTACCGTCCACCGATGACGTATCTTCGCCGACTTTGGTGGGTAGCCAGTTTCATCGCTCGCCATCGTCTGCTTCTTCACTCTTTCCAGAGCAACCATTTCAACTTCCACCCATCCAGTCACGTACATCTCCAGATCGACATTTGTCTGTAGCCAATCTTGAACCGTTCTCGCTTATAGACAAACTTCCACCACGATTGGTAATCGACCAGCTTGTTTCAACATATTTCTCAGCTTCAAACTGGTACTCTAGTTTTTTATACGAGCATTCATTCCGCTCAAGGCTAGCCGACGTTTTCATCCAGCACCAACCGCCTGTTGCAGAAACTGGGACCACATCGTTTCTGGTGCTACTGTGTTTGGTTCTCAGTCTGGGTGTCAAATACATGACTGAATCAGACCAGACCCGTCTCGCACAGCAAACAGATATATCTATCCCAGCTCTTGGCTCGTCATTATTTGCCGCTGCAAAGACCAAATTTCTTGAAACGCTGGCATCATCAGAACAGAGTCTGGAAACTATCCAGGCGTCTGCGTTATTGACTGAATATGCTCTTGTGTTTTTAGACGACCCCGCTTTTGCTCTCTGCGTTCTGTCTACTGGCATCACAGCTGTTCGTGTACTCGATTGCCACCAGCACTCCTCTACTGATCAAGAAAAAAGCGTGTTTTGGGCACTGTACCGTCTTGACAAGACCATTGCTTTATCTTACGGATATCCGAGTATGTTCCGAGAGTCAGAGTGTCGGGTATTGATGCCTTATAAACCTTCGTCATTTGAATTTTTCCGCTCTCAATATGCTGTCTTACTTGGTCAAATCCTTGACCATGGTCGCCCATGGTCAACCGAAAGCCCGTCACCTACGCTAACTAGCAGATTTGACAAGATCGAGGTTCGGTCACCGCCAGTGTCACCTATACCCGACCTTGATCAGCAGGAAAATGTTACTAGTCAGCTGGACAAAAAGATCAATGCCTGGTGGGAGTCGATTCCGCTGAGTCTTCGCGACGCTACAATATCCGAATCGTCAGCGACACCGCGGCCACCTTCGTCCTCTGATCAGGCAGTTGTGGATTCTGATGACGACGACGATGACCGAATGAGACAGGCAGTTTGCTTGCAAACCATGTTTGACGGTGCAATCATGCTCATTCACAGTTCGCCGCTGTCGTCTAAATGTTTTGAGGCAGCGTTATCGATCTCGTCCAGGAGCAGGGCAGCAGTTTCGGTTTTGCAGAGCACGCCGGCAGTGACGGCGTTACTGGTGCCGGTCATGCTCACAGCTGGTGTTGCATTGGCGGTCGCATGTTGTACAGCTCCTCTCTCGCGTCGATCTCTTGAGTTTAAGCTTGCGCTGGGCAAGACTATTCACTCGCTAAAATTGCTGACGTCGGAACGCGCCAGTAGGAGTGCATCAATTCTGGAGAACCTGGCGAGAATCATGGTCCAAAAGGAAATGGAGACTATGCTGGCTCCGCCTTTGACTGAGCCGGAATCTAAAGAAGACGATGATACGACAGCAGCAACTGTCTTGACCTCGTTGTGTCGCCGGCCATCGCTTTCTCCTGGCCAGAACGACACTCGGGTTGACAGGTCAACAGTTTGGTCGAGTTTTGAATCGGGTGAGTTTGCTTTGATCGTGTCTTGGACTCTTTACAGTACTAACTATAAGTAATATTTGACGGTGGAAAGCCGCTTGCAATGGCATGGTTATGGCATCGATAATAGCCTGGGTTATATTAATACTACTATTATTACTTGTTACGATAATACTACCATTCAACAACATTTGCCACGCCAGGAATTTTGCCTTGCACTATCGGTTTGATAAGCGTGGATCCACCTTCCAGCCAGGGGAAATTTGACCTTCGGAAAGCTTCGTACTTGTTGATGAGATCTTCGGATTGCAAAGTCAGACCGATCTCGTCCAGGCCGTTCACCATACAATGTCGCTTAAATTCGTCGACTTGGAACGTAGCCAATACCTCGTCCGAGGTTCCATCGCGAATTTCCTGTTTGATGAGATCCACAGTGATGGGCTCACCGCGCTCAGCCACCGGAGCGATCTTCTCGACTATGATGTCCTGGTCGACTTCGACTGGCAGCAGTCCGTTTTTGAAGGAATTGTTGTAGAAAATATCACCAAACGAAGGCGCGATGACACACTTGATGCCGAAATCCATCAATGCCCAGGGGGCATGCTCACGGGATGATCCGCAGCCAAAGTTGGCACCAGACACTACCAACGTCTTTGACGATCGGTAAGGCTCCTTGTTCAAAATGAAATCCGGCTTCTCGGCACCAGTAGCATCCCATCTGTCGGCCCAGAACAGGCCTGCGTTAAGACCGGTACGCTTGATCGTCTTCAGGAACTGCTTGGGGATGATCGCGTCGGTGTCCACGTTCGTACGGTGGAGAGGAGCAGCAATGCCGGTAAGCACCGTGAAAGGGGGAATACCGGTTCCGCCGGTTGCAGCTCCGGTGGACGGCGCAGCAGCAGGAGCAGCAGCAGGAGCAGCGGCGATCGGCTCATCTACTTCAGAATCCTCGGTATCATCCGAAAGTTCCGACGCAACCGAGGTGGCGGAGGCGGAAGAAGGTACGGAGACCTCAATCGCGGCCTTCTTTTCGGCCTTGTAATACTCTCTGATATCGGTAATATGACCTGTGATGGCTGCGGCAGCTGCCATCGCGGGACTCATAAGATGAGTACGACCTCCTGCACCTTGACGGCCTTCGAAATTACGATTCGACGTGGAAGCACATCGTTCCTTGGGCGACAGAATATCAGGGTTCATGCCAAGACACATGGAGCAGCCAGCCTCGCGCCACTCGAATCCCGCATCGGCAAAAACTTTGTTAAGGCCCTCATGCTCAGCTTGCAGCTTGACAAGTCCCGAACCGGGCACAATCATGGCACGCATGACGGACGAAGCGACTTGCTTACCGCGGACAACGTTAGCGGCAGCGCGCAAATCCTCGATTCTGGCGTTTGTGCAGGAGCCAATGAACACCTTGTCAACCTTGATTGACTCAATAGGCATGCCAGCATCCAGGCCCATGTACGTCAGAGATCTGGTGATGGAAGCTTTCTTGTTGGCATCTTCAAAGTCGTCAGGGTTGGGGACGTTGGCGGTAACAGGAAGTGCATCCTGAGGAGAAGTACCCCAGGTAACCGTCGGAGGTACATCTTCACCCTTGATTGTAATGTCAATGTCAAAGTGAGCACCTTC
This sequence comes from Myxozyma nipponensis, assembly GCA_030580395.1. NCBI lineage: Eukaryota > Fungi > Ascomycota > Lipomycetes > Lipomycetales > Lipomycetaceae > Myxozyma > Myxozyma nipponensis. The sequence goes on from JAKTSU010000027.1 coordinate 39,357, forward strand.
ATCAGAGTAAAGCGATGACCAGTACTTGACAGCTTTGTTCCAGTTGGCGCCCTTGGGTGCCAGAGGCCGGCCCTTCAGATAGGCAAACGTGGTGGCATCGGGCGCGATCATACCAGCGCGGGCACCGCCCTCGATCGACATATTGCACATCGACATACGTGCGTCCATCGAAAGCTCGTGAATGGCGTCACCGGCGAACTCAATCACATGACCTGTACCTCCGGCAGTACCAATCTTGCCGATGATGTGGAGAATCAGATCCTTGGACGTGATGCCAGGCCGGAGCTTGCCATCGACCTTGACTCGCATGTTCTTTGACTTATTTTGAATGATGGTCTGGGTGGCTAAAACATGCTCGACCTCAGAAGTTCCGATTCCGAACGCTAGCGCACCAAACGCGCCGTGAGTCGACGTATGTGAATCGCCACACACGACGGTCGTGCCTGGCAGCGTGAAGCCTTGCTCCGGACCAATAATGTGAACGATACCCTGGCGAGCGTCATCAAGACCAAAGTATCGCAGGCCGAAAGTCTTGACATTCTCTTCGAGTGTAGTGCACTGCAGACGCGAATCATCCTGCTCGATGAACGTGCTGATGTTCTTGAACGTCTTGCGCGACGTGGTTGGAATGTTATGGTCAACCGTGGCCAACTTTTCAATCAGCGTCAATACGAATAGCTGGCTCAAACATTATCACTCACAGTACAGTCTATTCGGCGAACAGATCGGCCGGCATTGGTGAGACCTTCGAATGCTTGCGGGGATGTAACTTCGTGCACGAGGTGGCGATCGATGTAGAGGATGTAAGTCCCGTTGTCTTCTTTGACAACGTGGTCATCAAACACCTTGTCGTACAGTGTTCTAGGTTTCAATACTGCTGAAGGCATTTTTGTAGTGACTATAACAATGGTTGAATACGAGTTCGTCAAACTGATCTGGACACTGGAAATTCCGCTGACTTTATAAAAGATTTTGCCCGGGGCAGTGGCTAATCGTTGTTGATATCTATAGTAGGCAAAAGATATAACTAGGCTTGAAAGTGACCTTGCTATGCGCGCTAATTAATATCTGTTGATATCAAGGTGGGCCAATCAATGGTGCTTCAATTATTGTGACCGCCGACACCGGCTGCGGCGCAATTTCAAGACCGGCCCGATATCGGCGTGAGGATAGTTACATCAGTCTGCTATCTTTACAGGGCTACTAGCGTGATCTGGTTTAATCATGCAACTCAGTTTAACTAGAATAAACTAAAATGACAGTTCAAATTGCTCAAGGATGTGCTTAGGGCGACCGACCGTTACCCAGGCTTGACCGTCTGTCAGGTCCATAATGATACTAAACACTGTCTGTAGTTGACCGAGCATTCCCTCTTGAGCCGGATCGTTGGCTCGGCAAATCGAATTGGGGAAATGGTCTTCGTCACGTAGAAACGAAAAAATCCGGTCTTTGCAGGCTTCCACCGATGCCGCTTTTTCTGCGTCGCCGTTGGTCTCAGCTTCCGGTGCATTTGTTTTGACAAGTTGACGAAGTCGGTCTAGCCGCTCGCGGGTGTCAACTAGCCACGGCACCTCTGAGATGCGAGCTTCAGGATGGATCGTATGATTGGTGTGATATAGTCGGCACGATTGGTCTGGTTCGATCGTGAATATTCCGTACGGACCAATTTCCCATGATTCAGCTGAGCCAGCACCTTTGCCATCAGCAACACCGAAATGGCCATACGCAGCTGATCCGCCTCCCAAGTCTTCGGTAATTCGACGCTTTGCCTCCGTTAGAGAACTGGACTCAAGAATTACCCGCAAGAGCACGTGCAATGGCAAATTGGTACGCTTGAGGTCGTGAGCGCGTAAAGCATTCAAGCACACGCCAACTTTGTGCGAGTTCATGCCGATCTTGGCCAGCAGGCCTGCTTCAGTCATGGTCTTTAGCTTTTTGACTGGCGTGTTGGCTTCTGCAGGCAGATTGATTTCGAGAAGGACCAGGTTGGCCAGCTGCGATGTCTGCCAATCCCAGTTCTGCGCCAACCATTGTCTCGAGCCGGTTTTCTCAGCAAATGTTGTGCATCCATCCGGCGGAATCGGCAGTTCTTTTTCTTCGCCTTCCTTGTCATCAGCTCGGGCTGCCAGTGAAATTTCCGAGCGAGCGTTTAATGCGACAATATCAAGGAACGGTACGTCTGCACCGTCGGCAATTCCGCGCAACTCTTCGTGCAGATGAGGCACCTTGGCTTGGATATTATCTGCAAATGACTTTGCTAGTGATTTAACATCCCCGGGCGATAATCCCGCTGCTGCGAATTGTGGAGCGTATGAATGTAAACACCCTATGATCTGGGTTTTGGCTAAGGTGCCATGAGAATAGCCTATCTGGTCATTTAGTACCAGACCATTGTAGCAGCACAGTCAAAGCATTTACCTCATAAGGAGATCCGGAAAGATGAAGTGTATTAACCATTTGGCGCTATTGTTTGCCTAAAAAATGGAAAGCATTCGGTAAAAGCTGTAGCTTGTCTTTACCAGCCGTTATCGATAACCCGCGCTCTAAGCTTTGCTGCCCGCGATGCCCGAGGGACCCGATAGCGAGCTGGCGCGAAGTTGGCCGCTGCCGCAGCGGGGGCACGTGACCGACGTAAATGGTGCCTTGGCTTCCTCGGAGGTGAGTAATCTACAGCAAGATAAATTGCATACGAGCAGCCTCCATATAGACCAACTTCAAGGCTGCAAGAGAGTTTACGTCCTTTTTGTGTGCAAAACATGGGTAAGACTGTGATGGAAGCATTGGATACTGCACGGCTTCCGCCGGAGTCGTACGCGTCGGCAGATCTGGCACCGGCGAAGGTCTTGCTCAAGGACGGCAAAACTCGAGCAACCATATACGGAATGGTCGAGAACAGCACTGGAGGCCATGAAATCTGGATGTCTTCTTATCAGCGACGTGTCTTGACCGAAGACGAGGAGAAGCAGTTGTTTACAACCCAGTGGGAAGTGTTCAACCGCGAAATCGAGCGGGGGTTAACCTATCCTCATGCTGACACTTTGTCCTACGACGATTATGTACATTATTGGTACGGCGCGTTTGTCTCGGTGATGGTTCTTGACCAGGCTGATGAATCCGCCAACCTTTTTGAGACCGTGCTGGGGACGAACTACATTAAACCGAACTACCCTGGTCGATGTGGACATGTCTGTAACGGAGGGTTTATGATAGCCGATAGTGCACGGGGCCTAGGCGTCGGCTCAGTATTAGGTAAACAGTATATGCAATGGGCACCGCAACTGGTAAGTAATGACCTGTGAACAAAGCTGGCTTCGCAACCACATGCTAATAATAAACAGGGATACAAATCATCGGTCTTCAATCTTGTGTTTGAAACAAACATTGCCAGCCAGCGTATCTGGGACAGACTTGGGTTCACTAAACTTGGGTATGTGCCGAAAGTCGCACAGCTTAAAGGCTATGACGAGCCAGTCGGTGCATTCATGTATGGCTACGACTTCACCAAGTAGTAGAACGATCGCACCTTGAGAAGCACTGTCTCACGCAGATGGTCTGTGTGATATTCGCTAGGCGGCGATGGGTCCAAGCATCACCGGAGTTCTGGTCTCACATCGACGCCAAGATCCTAGAATAGAATGCATGTAAAACGAATCATGAATAAATCTTTAGATGGTAATAATGTATACAGCCAATGCATACATATCTTTTAGTCCGGCTGCCTTGCCTATCTCGAATCACTAATACGAGGATGCCGGGTAAATCGTGCCACTTATCTGCCCACGTTCATCTGAGACAATAGGCAGAGAGGTCAATTCTAAAACTGAATTGATCCTTCAGATCGAGAGTTAGTACCGGCGCACGACAGAAATGATACGGGAGAAGCACGGGCAAACATAAAGGACGACACAATGTCATCGGTGGCAGAGACTATTAAAGCGATTGATACCGTACGGGATTGTTTGAAGAATGAGCGCACCCGGGCGCTGATGTCGGGCTACGAGCGACGGTTCAAAATGCTCGAGCTTGAATTGCTACGGGCACAGGTGTACCACCGGAATAGAGACGTGAATCAGGCTTTGCAGGTTGTTGAGATGGCGCTGCATGGACTCGGGCCCATGACTGACGACGGCAAGTTCATAGGCACCAGGCAGATGCGGGAATACCTGGCGGACATGGACAGCACCAAGCATTCCGTGCTGGTGTACGTGTTTCCTAGCTTGATCGGAGAGCTAGAGCATCTTAGAAAAGAGCTGCGGCCTCCGACGTGGTCCGAGTTCAACCATCAAGCTGAGAAGAAAGTTGACAGTGATGTGTTGTTGACGTTGTTACCAGACCCTGCCACGACCCTGCCGATTGAGATTTTCGTCAAAGTGCTGGGCCATGCTGGGTTCGGCACCCGCGACGCATTGAAACTACGATTGCTCAACCGGTCGTGGCGACGGGCGTTGGAGATGTGTCCCGAGGCGTGGACGAACATCGACCTGCGAGGATGGGACTGGTCGTCAAACGAGTGGCGACAGTTTACTGACCGGGCGCAAAAGGCCGGCGGAATCGAGTCAGTCATGGTCGACAAGATTTGGATCCCGGCCGGGTCGCAGCACCCGTGGACAGCGATTGTGCCCGAGGAGGTTAAAGTCCACGCCGAGCTTTCACGACTCGACGCGCGTGCACGCAGAGTCGTGTCGCTGTTGAACTCGGGCCAAGACGAACAGGCGGAGTGGGTGAAAACCCAGTTCGGCCGAGAGACGGGGCTGGTCAAACCGGGCGACGATGTGTGCGACACAATCACGTTCACGATCACGCACATTGTGCCGTGGTATCACTCTGGCTCGGTTGAAGAAATACAGTACTGGTCTACGGCGGTGTCGGCGATGCAAGTCCCGCGGCAGCTGGCGTTCCGGATGCTCGAGAAGTATGCTCGGGTACAGCGACCGACGGTAGACCAATGGCGACGGCATCACGAGGATGCCATATTCAAGCACAACGTTGCGATTGTAAACGAGTTAACGAAAGGGATTGAGACCACGGGCGTGGTTACATACGAGGACGTTTAATGGCGTGTAATGTTTCAGTATAAATATGCAAGGTCCTTAAATGCAACTACGGTTCGACCCGGGCTGCTGGCGTGCAGAGCAACGCAATTCCGAGCTGGCTCCGCTCACGTGAGCTGCCGTGCAGCTCGCTAGCTCCGTTTGAAAGATAACACTCCGCGTAGTAAATCTGGCAGCACAGCCTGCCGAACAATATCTGCAGATATCAACTAAGGAGACAGTGCCGCGCAACGCCGCACGATCTCTGGCGTCGCAAACACGGCAACTCTCCCGCTGAAGAAGCTGTGCAAATCGCCCCATTATTGAACGGCCTAGTTCATCTCGCTTCGTCTGCGGGACGCTTTAGAAAACGCACATCGACCTCGCTCGCCCGCAGCAGACTGCAACATTTCTTCGTCGTCTCGGCTCAGCTTTCGTCTTGGATGCTCGATCGTGACCACACTTGCCAGCGGTATTGTCCCGAACATAGTGACCCCATCATCCAGCAGCTCCTCAGAGATGGCTGATAACGGCGATGGGCAAGCCAAGAAGGCCGCTGTGCCTCTGCCGCCGCCTTTTCTCAACACGTCGTTGGACGGCAGCGTCCCAGATGCAGCAGCCTTATCACACTCGCCAGCGGCCTTGTCTACAGGTCCGTTAAGACGAGCGTTCGACAAGCTCGCAGTAGCAGACGATACCCCTGTCTCGCCGCTATCTTCGCCTTTGTCGTCTAGGCCTGCTCCTTGGAACGAGATTGATTACGAAGTGTCCCAGGTTCACATTGGCCACATCGACTCGGCATACTCGGGTGAGTCCCGGTCGTACGCTCCGTCGATTGCCTCCACACGCACAGGCTCCTCGATTGCGTCTTGGCCTTCAGTCTCGTCGGCGTCATCGTCGTTCTCGTTCCCGTCAGATGAATACAATTTGATGTCACCTACCGTGGTTGCGGCCCCCCATGACATGCGCAACCTTGACGGCATTCCGTTGGCCGCGACTGCTGCGTCCATGGCTGCAGCAGCCCCGCTAAGGGGTGCCCATGGACGTATGCACAGCAAACAGATGCCGCATCCCCATGGAATGGCAATTATTGCTGAAAACAGACGGTCGTTGGAAGCTGAATTCGAGCTGTGTGCTGAGGACGTCAAAGCAGTCATGACCCAGGTCGGCAAGCAAATGATGGACCTGTCCAAGGCCGCTGCCACAATCACACAATCTATTCGTGCAACTACTGCTGCTTGTACTCACCACAACGTGTCTGCTTTGCAGCTCTCACCCGCCAAGTGTCCTGCTCTTGCCAGTATCCTCAAGATCGTGCTGCATTACGCTGACAATCTGTTGCTGGGTCTGCCGTACGCGTCTGCGCGTTCGCTTTTGCTGCGCTCCACAGCCGAGCTCGGTATCAAGCTCAAGCTTATTTCTGCCAACGGCGCCGATGAAATGGTTGTTCCTCAGCCGCGGAACTTCGCTATATCCAAGTTGTATAGCATGCCAGATACGGCGGCTGAGAGGTCGTTGGCTAAGCTAGAGAAACTTATGAGCTTGCTCCCCCAGTCGTCTGCTGTGTCTGAGCAAGACGGTGCATTTGTTGCCCCCATTGCTCGTGGATTTTCTGACCAGTTCGCGGTGCTGACAGTCTTGTTTGGCGTTCCGCAGCCTTCATCCGGTCATCTCGAATCTGTCAATGGCCTGTGGGATGTTGCTGAGGATATTCATTTTTTCTGTCAAAAGAATCGCATTTCGGTTTGTGCTGGTGAAGCTCAGCAGCAGCAGCCACCCCGGGTATCGCTTACAGGATTCAGAGCGCCGTTCCGGGAGTCCACTTCGGAAGTGCCGCCGATGTCGATGTCAATCGCGACCGAAGATGCCGAGACGTTGTCCGGCACACTTGGTGGATACGTCTACCCCAAAGTTGATGCCGGCGACCCATCTATGGCGGCGTACACGCAGTCGTCGTTCGCCATGACTTGCGCCCACGTCTGCTTGAGCGAGTCGAGACCACGAAGGCCACCGGTTTGTGTACCTTCGCCGGTGTTTGTGAACATGTACCGTGACGTCCTATTGAAGGAGTACAGTCGCTATCCACCGCACTCTGATGAGCGACGGGCATTCAAGCGTGCGGTATCTTCGCTTGATGGCCAGTACCCGCGAAGTAACGGTCGTTCTGTACCACCGCGATTTGGCGATGTGTTGTGGGGCGAGCGTACGTTGTCAAACGGTATGATTTCTGATGTGGCGATTGTGAGATGTCGACCTGGAATGAAGGTTACTGAAAACAACCTGGGCAGTGACGTACCTTTTGCAGAGTTTGACCCTTCTTTGATGTTCAATAACCTGACTGTGCGTAAGGTGGTTCGTCGATTGACACCAGGCTTGGAAGTATTCAAGTATGGTGCCACGTCCAAATACACTGCTGGTAAGCTTAACGGGCCTCGACTTATTTACTGGGCAGACGGCACCTTGCAGTCGTCTGAATTCGTCGTGGCTGCGAATGGCTCTGGCATGTTTGCATCCGGCGGCGACTCTGGCGCGTGGATCTTGCGCAAGGACGGTATTTCCGGATTAGGTGTCGTTGGCATGTTACACGCTTACGACGGAGAGCATCGTGAGTTTGGGTTGTTTACGCCGATGACCCGGATCCTCGAGCGATTACGAGAAGTTACTGGAATCGAGTGGGGTGTAGTCGGAGTCAAAGATATGGGTGAAGACGATGAAGATGACGAGTTGGTTGGTGGAAGCGAGACTTCCGACTCCAGTCGACTTGACGACGGTGATTTAGAGGATTCATTTTCTTCGGATTCTGATTTAGAGTGATTTTTTTTCATAAATAGGTTTTTGTTGGTTCTATTCTGGTTATTTTCGGTGGTATATGTTATGTTTTTTTTCTAGTGGTTCAAAATTCTAGTCAGCTTTTTTTTTTAAGTTACGGAGACTTATCAATTGATCTATTCATCAAAATTTATTCAGCCAACCCACACCTACCCAAGAAAAAAAGAAAAAAAGAAATGTAAAACAAAAAACGGAGAGAGATAAATCGAGATAATTCGAGATAGTCATAAATAACTATAAATAGTGGCGAAATATAGAAGAAAAAGAAAGATGGCTAGAGGGTAGCTTACTGATCTTTCTTAGACTCGTCGGAAACATACGTACGGTCGTCATCGGCCTCGACCGTCTTGACGATCGTCTCCATTTCCTTTGCCTGTTGCTTCCAGGTGCTCTGGTTCATTTTCTTGGAGGCGTCGAACAACGAGTCCTCAGGCCTGCGGTACGAGCCACCAATACGGTCCCAGAGCGTAAAGAACTGGCCGTAATTGTAGTTGAAGTACAGATGGTGAAGAGTATGGCAAGCGGCGCCGTTGATAGCAGGCGAGTTGGTCATGTATTCACCATCGTGAATAAGCACGGTCCAGATGTTGATGAACGTGAACAGAATCAGATAAGAAATCTTGTGCAGGGGGAAAATGAACGGGAAGATGTGGTATGGCAGCGACTGGAGATATCCGTCCATAGGGTGGAACGCGTGGGACGCGTAGGGAGTAGGCATAATCCACTTGTGGTGTGGTTTGTGCAGGCGCTTGTAAAGGATGGGATGGTGCAGTGCGCGGTGAATCAGGTAGATGCCAAAGTCAGTGAATGCCAGGAAAAGCGGGTACTGCAAAAACATGTACCAGTTCGAGTGGTCGTCCAGTTTCCAGTACAGTTTGGAGTATCCCTTGAGCTCGGCAACGAACCACGGCGCCGTGTAGACTGACATGATTGGAAGCGATTCCATGGTCTGCTTAATCTCGAGTCGCATCTGGTTCTTCAGGTATTTCGGGTGGTCGAACGTGCGCTTGTCGAAAATAAACACATACGACATTGACGCAAACAAGAAATAGATCAGCAAACCGAACACCCACGTCACGAAAAACAACGACACCGCCTGGCGAGCGGTGCTGTCGCGCGGCACTGTGGTCTCGTACGCGAGCAGCGGTGCCTGGACTAATGTGTATTCGTACGGAGTCGTCGGCAGATATGGCAGCGACAAGTTCTTGGCCACGGTCTGAAGCGAGTCCATCGTCAACCCCGCTGATGTCGACGCGGCAAGCACGGCTTTAGCGGCAGCTGGAATTGGGAACAGCGTCGCGTACACCTTGTCGAACACATATGTGTCTAACACTTCTAGTACGAGATCCATTGTGCCTGATTGTGGTGCTCGTGTGTAAGAACGGGTGTAAGTGCAGTGCACAACGTGAATGGTGGAGACGTGAGAGGATATAAATACAAAAACTCCAGCAGCAAGGTCCAGTCGCGGTCCAAATTATAACAACAGGGAAACTCGCTCGGCTTGCGTGGAGTGACTTTCTGGGATGAAATTTCCCGGGTTTCCGAGCGCGCGATGGGAAAAAATCGCTTTATTTAAGGGTCAGGGTTCGGATCAGATATCGTACTCGGAGAGCTTTTTATCTTAAAGCTGTTTATTCTTATTCGGTTACTCCTCGTCTTCATCTCCATCTTCATCTTCGTCAAAGTCCATCGCCACGGCGTTTAGGAAGCGGCAGAACGGAGTGATACACTTGAACGCATTGATCACAACATCTACCGGACTATGGACATCGCCGCTGCTGTCCCCTGGAGCCAGCACTGAATCGTCCAAACGCTTATGAACCACAAACGACTTGAGCTTGAGCAGTTCGATTTCGGGATGGGTCTTGCTAAACCCTTTCGGGTTTTTTTTCAGCGCTTCTGCTTGGTTCATTCGCACAAACGCGTCCATCACTTGTTGCTCGTCTCGACATCCCGGAAACCAGCATTCGCGCAGGCCCGGTGATTTGTTGAGAATTCGCTTCAGCGGACGGGCAGCGCGGACGTCGATAAGCCGTCGCATCGCTTGTAGACCTTGCGGGTTTGCACTGCCAATATGCCACATGCCGCATCCGAGTTGGACGTTGCCCGGTTCTAGGTGGATATAGTAATGAGCGTAATAGCCACGACGACCGGTTCGTGACCAGGCGACCGCCAGCGCCGGCTTGTACGGAGTCTTATCGTTTGAGAACCGCACGTCGCGATATATCCGGTACAGCACATCTTTGAGTGGCAGAGGTGGAATCTGGTCGTCCACCTCGGCGCTTGCGACCCGGGCCGACACGAGCTCGGCAAATTCGTCGAAATCCTTTTTGGCGGCCCGGTATTCAGCCTCGTGGTCCCAAAACCAGTCGCGATCATTGTTTGATCTAAGGTCTTGTAGAAACAGCAACGTATTCGGATGGATCCGATCCGGGGCGTAGTCTATGCCATTTAGATCTCGGACCTTCTTGATTGGAATGAAAACCTCGGTGCCGTCAAACGCGTCCGAGTCTGAGCCGTCGGACTTGTCAGACTCGTCATTGGGATCCTCTTCGTATTCTGAATCAGCAGCAGCAGCGGTGACAACGGCGTCCGAGTCCGAGCCGTCGGACTTGTCAGACTCGTAATCGGGATCCTCTTGTTCGTAGTCTGAATCAGCAGCAGCGGTGACGGAGGTTTTTCTCTTTTTGTTGTCTTTTTTGAAATACTTGCTTTTTGATTCTGTCCTTCGTTTCTTCGTTACCGGCTTCATTCGTGGCGTGTCGTCTTTTGTGGACGCTAATTGTTTTCAACAGCGATTGACCGATTGAGATCAGCATGGATGATGATGATGATGATGGATGAAGCGCGTTCCAATTGCGCGTGAGGTAGACGAAGAAAATCGTCACGTGATTGGGTCAAATACAGCACTGTTATCTATGTAATGTGGTTCAAATGGAAGTGAGAATGAGTTTTGGCTATATACAGGAGCGAAAAAAACCATGACTTGGAATTCTATTTGTTGAGCTGTTGAACAAGTTTTTTGACGGCCGCCTCGTCATCGCCCAGAACCGCCTGACGTCAGTATTGGGGGGGAGACCGAAACCACAAAAACGAGAAAAACGATAGATCGAGACTTACATGCCCATTCAGCCAGTCGACTACCATAGGAGTCAAATACTTTTTGTCGGCAGCTGGTATGCTTGTTGAGTCCAGAATGGACGATGCTTCGGTGAACGACGTGGCTCCGGGGACGATGGCAGATACCTTCTGCTGGCCAGTGTACTTGAGAATTGTCTCGAGCTGGACTGCAGTAGGAGGCCGTTCGAGAACTTCGAGATCAAACGTATGTTTGGGTGCAGATGACGCAAGCGATTTGAGAAGCGACAGCATTTTGACCGATGCCGGCTCTGACGCAGAGTGGCTTGGTATTATTAGCAATGACGTGATGACTCGACAGCTTGTTCACACTCACAACAACGTCAACACGGTACGAACAGAGTTGAATGCACTGAACATGATGACCACGAGTACTGTTCTAGGAATTTATGAAATTTTTTCAAAAAGATAAAAGGCGAGTCGATGGCGACGTTGATGCGGTGGTGGTGGTGGTGGTACTGGCAGAGTCGTATAGTATGCGCTGCATTTAAATCTGACAATCACCCGCGGGGCCGCGAATGGGTTACGCGGGAGCGAGGGAGCGGAAATTCATGAGAACGTGAAATGATCAAAACAGCATGTTACAAATACAATGATATTTTTTTATGTTTAGCTCCAGAGGTCTCTAAAAGGCTAGGTGACCGACAATTACTCGACATCGATATCGTCTTTGCTCTCAAAGTTCTCTCCCGATACAAGATCTGGAATCTCCTCGTCGTCGCTGTCAGCCTTGTCGCCAGCAGCACCGCCCTCGTTAAGCTGTAGTGATTGGTACTGCTCTGCCAATCTGCGCAGACTGGAGAGCGAGTCAGGGCCGAGCTGGTTGAGAATACCCGGGAGCAATTCAGTGATTTCTTTGTCCTCGCCGTTGCCGTAGATGGCGAAAGTGTTTGAACCAACCGACGCTTGAACTGTAACGGGGCCAATGTCAGCATGCGATACCAGTCTGACATCCTAAAAAAAAAATCCTGTTTTAGCTTACCTCTGGGGTTGGAAAAGTGAGTGACCTTGCCGTCGTCCTTGAAGAAGTTGACTTCCTCGATGCCCTGGATCGGCTGCACGTTCATCTTCTTCAGCACACCCTGCAGCTTCTTGTCATCGACGGCAGCAGTCTTTGCTGTTTTCTTCGTCTTCCGTCGCGGCGTACCCTTTCCTCTGTTCTGTTAGTATTTGAGAAAACCGGCCCTGAGAGTGAGACTGCATACCCTGCCCATCATCAGTTAGCAACGTTCCCGTTTTCATCATCGTCGTCACCCGAGCTCAATTGCTCTCGGCAGGACACCCCCGCAAAGAGACTCACCGATTCGCACCGACTGTTGGAGCTTTGCTAACTTTGCTGCATCCATCTTGGCAAAGAAAAATATTTTGTCGTGTTCTGATTTCTCGACCCTTGGTGATCGGTTCCAGCAGTAGCACCTGGGTCTCCGTCTGCCGTCTTGGTCATTTTCGGTTCACTAGCCAACCAAACCCACCCGCCCAGGACGGCTAGGGCTTGTGCCCTGGTGCCACCGGCGTTTCGCAGTCACGCACGGTGTCTTTGTCTGTGTGACGACTGCGATGGCGGCGGCCGCCGCCGCCGCCGGTCGTCAAGAAACCAGGCCGCCGCAGGGCTTCTTCTTTCTTCTTTCTCTGCTGGGGAGTGGCAAGGGTTTTTTTGTGGCAGCGATCGCCAATACGATCCGCACCGTCGACCGCGTCGGCTCGGGTGGCCCGTCGGTGATTGAACAGGTGTCAAATGCGAGAGGTCCAAGACAAATGCGGGCCCCGCGGCTGGGCTGGCTTGCATGACGACCGGTGATTAAAGAGAGAGACATTGATTAATCTTTTATCTTGATTATATATACACGCTATTTTGTATTCCCATGCCCACATGGGAAGGAAAAGTGTCGCTCGAGACGTCATCATCGCCCGCTGCTAACCCCTGGTTTTGTGTGTTGCACGTATGGTGTGAGCGATGTCAGTGCAGAAATGATAGTCGCTACGGCTCTAGATATGGCCATGGATCGTTGCCGATGTCCGACGTCCACACTAGTGGGCACGACGTCACCGGTGCCACCACCACCTGATCGAAATCGTATCCTCCGATCGGCTGCTTGTCCAATGCCAGTTCGGCTTCGGTCGCCGTCGTCGTCGTCGCCGTCGTCGTCGCCGTCGTCGTCGCCTTTTGCTGATGGTAGACGGCAGCCGAGAGCAGTACCGCTTGCTCACTGTTTGCCATCGTCAATGCCTCTGATGTCATGTTATGGATTTGCGGCGACACAGATTGCAGCATGTGATTGACGGGTTGAGAATGCTGCAGCAAGCGGTTGGCGTTTGCCGGGTTGTCGTCGTTGTTGTTGTTGTTGTTGTTGTTGTCGTCGTTGGTGGAAACTCGCGGTGCAGACGAGCCGGTCGCGTCGGAGTCGTAAAAATCATACTTCGAGTACGACTCGAGCAAGGCGTCGATGGCCTCGTAGCTGTCGCTGTAGTGGTCCGTCCTGAGGTTCACGTATCGAACCGAAGTGTACTGCGTGTCCCGGATCTGGGCGGTCCGCATGGAACGGTCCTGCCATCGCAGCAGCGGTCCGTAACCTTGGCACTCGAGATTCAGCCTCTCGCAGGCAAAACATGTCGGAAGTCGCTGGTCGCATCGCTTGTGTCTGGCTCGGCAGGTCAAGCAGCCTGACCTTGATCTGGGCAGTCGATCCACTCGTCGCCGAGCACGGCCGGTCCGGCTGGCTCGTCGCACATTGCTCATCTTAATGTTCGCGCTCTGGAAGTTCCAACCCATTATTTGCTTGTCGCTGAGCACGTCCCGTCAAAACATAGCACCCATTTGCAAAACCGGAAGCTTGGTGAGCTCCCTTGCCGCCGTATTTATATGTCTATCCAGCGGTTTATTTTTGCCCACCTGAACCGATAGCTGCCACGCATTTACAGTCCACAAAGTAGAAAATGGCGAGCTCCCAAGATCTCATCGAGATCTGTCAAGAACTGAGCCCTCGCTTCGGATCGTTAGTCGACCCTACACTATTTACTTACACCCCCCCCCCCCCCGGTACCATACCGTACCGTACCGACTTTCCGTCATCGCCGGCGGCATGGCCAGGCCGTTCGTTCCCAAGTTAATCCGGGCCCGGCCCGCGGTGGCGTTGCCCCTAACTTGGCTTTCCACGATTCCCAAGAGATCGTCACCTAACCCGATGATGCACTGTTCCGCTCTGGTCTGCCGCAGCCACCCGGAATCCTGGACTGACGCGCACCTTAAACACTGGTTCGTTTGCCACTCCCGGGTATTATTATGGCGTGGTTGGGCAGTGCAAGAGACATGTGCTCGGCAAATTTAGTTAAAGCAGACATGCACCGATCGATCAGCGCCAGAGTCTGGTGTTCTCACCGATCGGAACGCGGTCCAGCATTGTTTCACACCGGCACGGCATCTCGTATCTCGTATCCGGACCTTTTTCGGTAGTTAATAGATCTATTATACTCAACACCCGGCTACACCAGTCCGAACCCCTTCGAATGCTGAATTGCCGCTTTCACCATCCGTTCCAGTTTGGCCCTCGAGTCGTACTCCGGTAACAGCAGCCTGCCGAAACACGTCAGCGCCGTGGGCAACCGGTCAGAGTCAGGCCCGTTACGCTGAATCACGAACGTAATCGCCCTTAATCCACCGGCCGCTGGCACCCGTTGGCAAGCAGTCACAAACTCCAGCAGCTTTTTCTTGTCCGTCGGTGTCAGCTCGCCGGCAACTTGCCAAAACCATCTGACGCACGGCGTCAAAGGGCTGTATCCGTCGTCATACTGTGCGACGTGCTCAAGCTCGGCCATGTCGATATCATCCACGTCTTGGCCCTGGACCAGCATCGCAAGTTCAGTAGACGTCAACACGCCGGCATGGATCCACTTGTCGCGAATTACCTTGTTCCACCCGCGTTTGAATGCGTCGAAAAATGGCGCAATCGACGTTTCGCTTAAAAAAGTTAAGTAGTCCTTCACATATTGTTCGCGGTTTTCATTTGTGACCATAAGTTCCGGACGGTCAGGGCACAGCGCCACCGTTTCAAGCTCGGTCGCCCCTTGAAACGTAAACCCGTACTGGATCCCAAGATCCTGTTCGACGTTGCACTCGTACGCGAGCAAAAACCGCAAGCTTTTGACTTTGGTAGGATAAATATCCTCAATGTGGTCCAACGCGGTCACCTTCTCTCCCAGTAACCGCATGTACATCATTCTCGGGAACGACACGCCGATACTGTCACCATTGTAGACGGCTATCCCCACCGCGGCTCCAATCACTTCGAACCTGTCCACGTTTTCTGAACACCCAGGCCGAAACCATACCAGCTGCGTCTCGGGCTCTGCGTCAAAAAGGCCGTATCTCGGGTCGCATATCTGCCGACCAAACTGCGCCAGTACCTCGACTTGAACACCGCCATGATCAACGCCGTCTTCAAACGAATCAACCATGCGAATCTTAAGCGGCCTTTTAATACTGCTGTTGTCACCAGCGCGTAACCGTCGTCGAATAGAGCCAAGAACGGACCCAAGTACATCAGCACGCTTGATGTCCCATATGCAATATAGCTGGATGTGCTCTCGCATCGCAAACTCGAGCGATACCCGCAACCGGGCTTGCTGGACCGACGCGCTTTGGTCGGTCGGAAACGTTCTTGTCAGATGTCCAATTAGCGATGACATCTTTGTCGATTGTCTATACTGCCTGACCATGGACGTCAGAAATTGGTATCGTAGAATTGCCACCCGCAAATTGAGCGACAGCAGCGACGATGCATGGTCCATGATGTGCACATATCGTTTATACCCGTTCAGTTTGTATTCATCATAATGGTCCATATACTTCTCTGGAATCAGGTCGCTCAGTTGGTCCAAATAAGTCATCCCTTGTACCAAATCGGGATCAGTCAGATTGCGGTGCAAGAAGTCAAGAGCTACCAAGCATGTGGCCACGTTCGACCCGCGAGGAACCATGGTCGTGCCACCAGACGGCCAGCTTGAAGTAATAGCACCTTTACACCACCGCATGAGTACAACGATTGTGTTGTTTGCTTCATCTTCAGGCACAGATTTGCAGATCTCAAGAAACCAGTCAGGATGGGCAACAATAAATCGGCAAATCACGTAGAAGAGGCGACGGAAAGCCTGGTTGCATGGCGAGTACAACGCATAAAAAGATGCATCAACAAACAAGGATGTTGGTAAAGAATCTGCAATTTTGAAATTGTAGAACACATATCGAGTCATCAGGTTGACACCAAATTGTACTGCCTCTATCATACATTGTTTGTCGTCTAAACTTGGATCGAACTGCATCAATTCGGTTATTCCAATCGCCAATCCACTAACAACTGGTGAAAACTCTATTGAGTCAGTGTCCTCCTCTGGTAACATGCCAGTGACAATTAGATACAGCATTCGACAAAGTGGTATAGCCGAGCTAGCCGTTAAAAGTGCCTCAGCCGACGAAACAGTACGAACCAGACAGCCCCTTACCGCTGGGTAATCCTGCAACTCAAGCGAAGCATGTTGAAGAAGTAACAAATCTTCTTCTGTTTCTATTCCTTCCAAGATCTCGTCATTAACACTGCTGCCGCCAGTATCTATACTTCCCCCGTATAGCCAGCCTAACACATGAGTAAATGTCTTCTGCGGTTTTGTTATTCCGTCAACCTTGCCATTCACATCTCCGATGGGATCGCAGCATAGACTTTTGCCATGTGTAATCACCAGTGCCCAGGCTAGAGGAAGGGCTCCTGTAGATGTGAACCCTCGCTTGGTGGCTTCGGTTGTCTTGAACACGTTAGACAACGCACACCATGGTGAAGTAGTCCTTGACGGCGGAATTCGACATGAGCCAGTCAGCTGTTCACGGTACGATCTGACAAGCTTTCGTATCTCATTACGCTCATTTTGCACTGGCGTCAACTTGTTTCGTTCATCTATGAGGTGAGATCGTGCCATCGTTAGTGCTGCCAGGATCGTGAATGACGGTTTGGCCCAGCGATTGCACGCATCTAATAGTCAATTTGGGTGCGGCGGTGGGTCGCGTTTCCGACTGACCAGAAGCGAATCATGATAGTTTGGTCTTTAAATTAATAGAAGATAAGCTAAATTTAGCCATTCAGGGCTTGCTTTAGATCATTAATAAGGTCTTTGGCATCTTCTACCCCCAACGATATTCTTAATAGAGTCTCGGGTACGTTCGGGTCCGTCATTGCCCGCCATTCAATTAGACTCTCCACTCCGCCAAGCGATGTAGCATGATGGAACAGTCGGAGTCGGGAGGGAATCTGACGAGCCAGTTCTTTTGAGGTAACTTCAATCGCAAAGGTGGGGTTCCACATATCGTTTGGCATCTGGATGCGCACGAATGCATCCTGCTGTAATGAGGAGTGATAGACTTTAGTCAGTGCAGGAAGCTCACCAGATGTTCTTGCCTGCTCAAGCCATGCTACGACTGCTGCTGCATTTGCGCATTGCTTTGTTACTCGTAGACTGTACGTACGCAGTGATCTCAACAGCAGCCACGACTCCATATTACCTGGCACACCGCCCAGCAGGGAACGATCCTTAACCAGAGCTGTCTTGATCTTGGGGTCTTTAGTGACGAGCACGCCGGCCAACAGATCAGAGTGGCCACCCAGATATTTGGTAGCAGAATGCATTATCATATCCACACCTAGCTCGAAGGGATCTTGCAACGGGGGCGGCGCAAATGTGGCATCGACAATCACGAATGCTTTTCTAGCATGAGCAAACGCGACTGCTTTGGCCAAATCAATCGCCAGACCAGTCGGGTTGATCGGAGTCTCAATGTGAACTAAATCGCCTGGGCCAACCAAATCATCGAAAACGGGTACTTGCTTAAGGCCACTCAAGCGACCAATAATGCTTGCTACGCCATGGCAGCCGTGGTAGCCGTCGTTTCCGACGGCCAGTCGCTTGGGATTGTAGTACACCAGTGCGCCAGTGTATGCACTTAACCCAGATCCGTAAACAACAGCATGACCATTTAACAAAGCAGAGAGAACAGCCTCGACACGTTCAATCACTGGAGTACTAAAGCGAGAGTAGATGTGCTGACCAGGCGTATCGTTGGCGGTAATATCGTGATCCCTTGAAGATACCAGCTCATCGGGATTGTCGCTATAGTGGTACGTCGTCGACGTGTGCAGAGGAGGCGCCACGTCTGACACTATTGCCAACTCGTCGTCAATATGAATCGCCTGTGTTGCTTTCTCGAGTGCATCCATCGTCTACTTCGGAAAGATGATGGTTTATTGATCTATAATCTCAACGTAAGTGCATGATTTGTGACTCTTTAGATAAAGGTGCTCTCTGTTCAACAGCGCAGCCTCCGAGTTGGCCGACACGCCGCACTGGGAGAACATCGAGAAACACAAATTTAAAATAAGACAAAAAAAAAGTTAGTCATTTTACACAAAATTAACATATGACTTACCTAACATTACACTAAGCAATAACAGAGCTTTGTGTTTTTTGCATTCACGATTCACTACGTCGTTAATCAGGTGTAGAAATCTCGTCATCGCCGGTTCTGGCGGCACTGGCCGTCGTGGTTTTGTTGGGCGCCGAAGTCGACAACTGTCGTCAGCTGCAGACAGCAACGATAGAATCTCATTCGAAAGTCTGGAAATAGCTCGTGTACGGCAAAGTCCTCCTGCGAGTGACTCTAGGGAGTCGATCATGTTTACGGCAAAGGTGACCAACAAACCATCTGGCGGTCATGACCATGACCACTCGACAGTGCTGGAGCTTGAGTTTGGCGCCGATAGATATCAAATGGGAAGGATATGTGCAGGTACACAGAGAATCGCTACTGCGAACGGCATCAAACTACAAAAGCTAAGGGCAGTCCTGTTGACCGGTTCGGCAAGTTATTCTAACCAAGTCGGTGGCTTGCATGGCCTGATATTGTCGGCTGCCGCGTCGGCCATGGGACACGTTGACATCTGCGGTGATCGCAATGTTGCATGGGCTCTCGCTACTCAGAGACACTCTGTCAATCGTCATACATGCTCTTTAGAAGCATATCCACTCCACCATGGTAGTGTACCGTACATAACCAAGCACTTCACGGCGCTACCAGTCGAGATCACACATGACAAGCTTCACGTTGAGCCAGACTATGACACCGATGAATACAAAGCACGACAAGCTCAGCTATTAAATGTCGTGCATGACATGTTTTCTGAAAAACTATCGAACAACCAGGACGAGATCAGTTTCGCGACTCGCAAATTTCCATTATCACTTCTTTCTCCTCCAGATCCGCGAGGGCCGGCCATCGCGCCGTCCTTGTCGTACATGATACAGCCACACCCGGTAAGAGGAATAGTTTTACCGGAAAAAATCAGTGAGCACGGCGTCCCACGAGGACCCTTAATTGGTCGTATTGTTGAATTGGGTCAAGTTACACTGGAAGACGGCAGGACAATCACTCGCGATATGATCACATCCGAGACGCGTCATAGAGGCCGAATCGCGTTTATCGATATTCCCAACAAAAATTATCTTCAGAGTGCAATCGGACACAACTGGTTTGAAAAAATTGTCAGAGAACCAGTGGAGGATGCCCCTGTGACATATAGCTTAGTCGTGCATTGTCTAGGAAGCGACATCGACCCGTTTAACGATAGTTATGTCAGCTTTATGGAATCATTTGGCTCTAATTGTGAAGTGCGTACTTTTTTTGACTTTGCTAATATGAGACACTCACTAATAATAGCATATCTTGTCTCACACAGACTACGTGGCAAACGATGTTATGAACATCCATGCCGCAAGAACCAACGCGGCTTTGAATGCGCTTGCTCCGGATAACTTTCCCAGGGTGCAACTTTCGGGTCCTCGCAAACAGATCCCTGACTCAACGACGTCGAGACTTTTGATAACCCCTGCAGAGCTTGGTCTTGAATTTAGAATTAGATCACAAACCGATGTTGTCAAGGACTTTTCAAACAAAATTGCACGTCTGTCATCTGCAGAGGATCTCGACAACGAGATGCGATCATCTTCCTACGATTTCGTAGCTGCGTTAGAGAGAAGGCGGGCGGATGTTTCGGAAGCTTCTTGGACGCCGCGGGCAGATCGTCCGGAGTTAAATGACGTTGAGGTTGTCTGTATCGGTACAGGATCCGCTGCACCTAGTGCTACTCGAAACGTACTTGGCAATCTGGTCCGACTTCCTTTTTATGGTCAAACGAAATCCATCATTCTGGATTGTGGCGAGAGTACATATGACAACCTGGTGCGTATGTTTGGTTGCGAAAAGACAAAGGAACTACTCAGGGAAACCAAAGTGTTTTTCGTTTCTCATTTACATGCCGATCACCACTTTGGTTTGATCCCGTTGTTGGAAGCGCGGCACGCTGCCTTTGAAGGCTCAGCAGAGGGGGATAAATCTTTTTATCTCATTGGTCCTCAACGAATCGTGGTTGCGGTTGAGGAATGGGAACGGCTCTCTGGCTCGTTAGGGCTGGATCATATGCAATTCATCGACTGTCGTCTTCTGCAAGACCCAAACAGATCAGGGGGGAATGTTTTCACGTCGCCACGAATGTCAAAAGTCTACGATGACATGTGTCGCGAAATGGACCTTCTTGCTGTCGAAACAGTTGATGCAATTCACTGTTCACACTCATATTCGGTTATGTTTATGTTTGCAAATCGGTTTAAATTGGCATTCTCTGGTGATACACGCCCGAACGAAGCATTTGTCGACATCGGCTGGGATGCCGACTTACTGATTCATGAGAGCTCGCTCGACGATTCACTGATTGATCACGCTCACTCAAAACTGCATTCGACAATGTCGGAAGCAGTCGCAGTTGCAAGACACATGCGGGCAAAGAATCTGATCTTAACGCATATTTCTCCCCGATACAATCATCCCGCTAGATTTCTTAAATCGACGCTGTCGGATAATCTTATCCGAGTGCGTTCTTTGCTTGACGATCGTCATAGTGAGTTTTTAAAGCACAAAGCTGTCTCCGACGGTGGCTCGATTGCCGGAGATATGAACGATGACGAGTGGGCCAAGTCTGTAAGGCACCTGGTGGCGTTCGATGGTATGGTCGTCAAGTTGGGCGACGTCATCGCCCAGGATACCTGGCGACAACCGTTGACGGCTGTGCTAGCGAGTGTGGAAGATGGTGATGATTTAAGCCCTGCTTTACAAATGGCCGATGATGTTCGATCAAAACGCCGAAGATCTAGATAGTGTAAATAGCTTAAGCGCCGAAGCCTCAGATAATGTATATATAATTTTTCATAATTAACCAGGTATAATAACAAACACTAATAAAATAAAAGACAACGCTATTTAAATCGCGAGCCGACTTTGAAATAAGGATGCTGGAGTGCTCGTTTGGCTGAAATACGGCTCGTAGGATCATATATCAGGAACTTCTCAAGCAAATCAATTCCATCTTCGTCCAAAGCTGGGATATGCTTCGCGAGGTCCTTCTTGCTCCATTGCGGGAACGTAGTTTTGAAGTCCGGTAACAAAGATACACCTGGCCAGACATCTTCATCTGGGGTTCCAAGCAGTCTAAAGATTTTGAAAATCTCATCAATCTCGGAATCACCCGGAAACAATGGCTTTCGGGTGACCATTTCAGCAAAAATGCAGCCGATTGACCAGATATCCACGCCAGTCGAGTACTGCCTTCCACCGAGAAGAATTTCTGGTGACCGATACCACAGAGTGACGACTTCATGAGTATACACTCTGAGAGGTACACCAAAGGCGCGTGCAAGGCCGAAATCGGCCAATTTGAGATTACCTTCCTTGTCGATCAGCAAGTTCTGAGGTTTGAGGTCGCGATGGAGAATACGATGCGAGTGACAGTAGACGGTACCCTCAACAAGCTGAGACATGAACCGTTTGACCATATCCGCACCTAGACCAACGCCTGCAGGAATGGCTTCCATGTACTTCTTGAGGTCGAGATCGAGGAACTCGAACACGAGATACAGTTTGTGGGAGTCAGCGTGGACGATGTTGAACAAGTCGACAATGTTTTTGTTCCGCATTTCTTTGAGTAACGAGATCTCACGAATTGCAGTCGACGGTACGCCTTCATCTTCGGCCTCAAGCCGGATCTTCTTGAGGGCTACTACTCTGTTGCCATTCTTTGTGTCGCGGGCTTTGTAAACCACGCCGTAGGTGCCTTGAAAGTGTCAACACGTGCTCTCGTCCGCTTAGCTGACGACAGACTATATACACGTACCTTCTCCTATTTTCTCAAGCTTTTGAAAATCGCTTAGATCAACCATTTTAATGTGAACAAAATGACATACGGTACAACAGAATAAATACGCTTGGGAAGGCCAAAAACCCCCTTTTCTAGATAATCTTCCAGTTGTTGTGACGCCGCGCGGTGAAAGGGATGGAGTTTTGTTTACGCGTTTCCATATTTGGGAGTTTGATAATATTAAGTAGCTGGGCGAACTATACACGAAGAAAAATAAATCACTTAGCCTTAGTTAGTAATTTTTGGATTTCCGCCCGCGGAATTCTTAATCTTGAGTTCAATAGTAGAACGTATGTCAACAATGCCAGACTGCCAGCTTGATGAGCTGCTGCCAATGGCACAGGGACCAAGTATAGCAGCGTAGTAATTCCTAACGTAACTTGTAAGCAAGCAAACCCCATAGCACCATGGGAAGCTTTATAAACTATTCTCGGCAGTGTTCCTCGCTTATAAAGTCTAGAGGCATAGATGTGCATTCCAATAACGGCACAGAATGCAGTGGTCGCAAGTACTCGGTGAGTGAACTGGACAGTAGTAGGATTCTCAAGCATGTTACGCCAAACTAAGTCCGAATCATCCGGTTTCCGTGAGTAAAATGTTGAAAAAAGCTCGGAAGTAGGTGGAATAATAGTCTCGCCCATGTACGGAAATGAGTTGTAAATCAATCCCGCGTCTAAGCCAGCCACGAAAGCTCCTGACATGGCAGTAGTAAACACCAAACCAAGCAGTAATGATGATAGGATTCTGTAGCGGCCAATGGCAGGGCTCTTGAGTAACAAAAGCATTTTGTTTGCAGCGGCTGGATCCTTGAGCAGTTTGTTTTCTCGAAGGACTTCAAATCCACTCCAGAGCATGCTCAAGTACACCACGAAAGCAGCACCGAGATGAGTGGCGAGTCTGTACTGTGACACCCTAGGGTGATTATCTTTGAACTTCCCATCAGTGCCGTCATCTTTTAGAAAGTCGTCTGAAAGCCCGGACTTGACCATCCACCAACCAATGAATCCTTGAACACCAATTAACCCAGCAATGCCCACAATCCTCTTTGCCACCCGAGCGCTTGTCTTTCTTCGCATAATAAAATAAGCACCGGGTAAAACAAACAGCAAACCTATTGCCCGACCCCATAGTCGATGCGACCATTCCATCATGAATATGAACTTGAACTCTTCCATGGTCATGTGAGTGTTCAGTAGCTTGTATTCGGGCGATTCCTTATACTTGTCGAATTCTTCTTGCCAGTCGTTTTGAGAAATAGGAGGTACCACACCAGTAACTGGTTTCCATTCAGTGATAGACAGTCCGGATTCAGTGAGTCGGGTGAGACCACCAATGACAACAATGCCAAACACGAGACTGGCAGATCCGATCATCCAGTGTCCAACTTTATTTTCTGTGACGACAGGATATTTTGCAACTTTTTCTGAAGCCTGGGAAACAGTAGAATACAGTTTTTTGGTAAAAAAATTTCCGTTTTTTGGTCTTCCTATCAAGCTTCCAAAAACTTTTGATAACCGTAAACTTGACAATGGTGTTCGTTCTCGGCAAATCGGTGGAACCGCTTTACAAACTGATGGTGCCTTCCAATCTGCCAATGCTGACTTTATTTTCATATTATGGGCAAAAAACAGAGCTGGACGTGCCAGCTGCCGTTTTGTTGCCATTTTGGACAACCACTGAGTAAAATTGTTAAATTTTCTGTTCTATGTGTCCAGGTCTACTTGTAGACGATATTTTTCGAGCTTTACAATCCTTTTTTGACCACACCACTTTCGAACTCCCAAGCGCCACAGCTCCACGTTTTCTACATCCTCAACGTAAGAAGCATCAAGCATATCCTGCCTTGGCCAGATTGATTCACCATATACGGGTTCCCTTTAAGTTAAATAAACAGCAGCCATTTTTTTAGTAACGGTTTTCTTAATTATTTTACGCTTCCCAGAACTGCTGTTCTGTTCTCAGGTGAGCCGCATATCTCACGTGAGTATTTTGATTGCAGCCATTGGACTACTTAAGCATGACAAATGGCACAAACAGGTTTGCTTGAGTTAAGTGTGCAGCTCAAACTACAGATCGGTATATTAAACGGATATTAAAACTTCGTATACGGTCCTGCTATTATTGTCTTGCTGGTGATTGGCTGTTGCTGACTTGGTGCAAGGGTATCGTATGCGCCAAAACTCCCAATAACTCGCCGCCGGGGAGCAACCAAAATCATCATCGACTCGAGCGGCTCAAAATAATCCGATTTGGTCGGTTGGGCACAGTCCTTCGACGATAAGGCAGCTATTTAAATGGCCGAGATATGGTCCTTGTGTTTGTCGTTCAACACCGTACGCTCACGCTGCGAAAGGATGCCTACTCAGATTCCTCATCCGCTTAAACAAGGCGAACTATTGCCGACACTGACCGAGGTCATCGACTCAAACTCTGCAAAGCCAGATGTTCCGAAGGAAGCGTCTTGGATCTGGGGAGCAGGCGACGAAGTGAGTTAGTTTCCTGTATCTGTTGGATATACATGCTTATTGGAAGGTTGGAAGGTTGAATCTGCTTACTCCTGAGCTCGTCAAACACGTAACAGCGACTGAGGCAACTCTGGGAATCGTTTCGTCTTTGAACTGGGACATCACCCAGCCGAAAGAACCTGAATTTCTGAGACCGGGTCTGGAGATTCATAAATATGCTCACGACCCAACTTGTCCAGTTCTGCACGACGAAAAGCTTGTGCTGAATTCACAATCGGGGTCTCAGTTCGACGGGTTTAGACATTTTGCTCATTTGTCGACTGGACTGTTCTATAATAACCTACATGCCAGCGAGATCACCGGACCCAACGCGAATACACGCTGCGGTATTCAGGCCTGTGCAGATCACGGTATTGTCGGACGAGGTGTATTGCTCGATTGGGCGTCTTGGGCTAAAGATAACGGGATTGAATTTGACCCGTTTACGCGATACGGCATTCCCCACGCCCAACTTCTGATGGTTGCCAAAGCCCAAAACGTCGAGCTCAAACCGGGAGACATTCTCTTAATCAGATCCGGCTGGATTGCCGCTTACAATGAAAAGTACGAAAACCGTGATCTGGAAGCAATTCGCGGCAAGAAAGAGCCGACGGTGATCGGTGTCGAACAAGAAGACGAAATGAAGACCTGGTTGCATGACTCGTACTTCTCGGTCGTCGGTTCCGATGCGCCCGCGTTCGAAGCATGGCCTAAGCGAACCGAAGAATACCTGCACGAATACCTGCTGACGTGTTGGGGCATGCTCATCGGTGAGATGCTCGACCTTGAGGATTTGGCGGTTAAATGCAAAAATGCCGGCAAGTACTCGTTCCTGTTTACGGCTGCACCGTGGAACTCTCCAGGCGGGATTGCAACTTGGGCCAACGCGCTTGCTATTTTATAGATAATATTCATTAACACCTACCAAATCCTTTTGGCAACCATATCAAACCTCTCAACGTTATCCAACTCCACCCTCTTCATTCGTCCCGCGTTTTGTTGATCATCTTTTACATCTTGTGAATCCTTTTGATTCACTTCATCCCGTATCCCTGACATATCAATTAATCCCCATACTCCACCTTTACGCTCGCCTGGTAACACTTCATCCTTAAAGTCGCTGGTCGGTTCCAACGACTGACTAAGCTTTTGCAGCCGGGACGTAGCATAATCTAGCAATGCAGTACCAACCAGCAGCTTGATCAGAAGCAATAGCGCAAACACCGCCAATAGAATAAACCCGTACGCTCCCACTTCAAGAGTATCAATCACAACCGATGTCAGGCTCACAATTGCATTATTAGAATGTGACGTGTTGACTGGAATAGAAGATGGATGGGCACGAAAGAACTGCGCCTGGGCAGTCGTAAGCTCGGAAATGGTCCTTGTTGGCAGCAAGGATGTCGTGGATACAACAAGCTTTAACGTATGCACCGTGCTCTTGATAAACACACAGGCCAGAGGGATAATTGGTACCCCAATCCGTTTAGTCATTGTGTGCTCTCCCTTCGAAAACGCGTTCCGCACGTAATCCCGGCACAGCACATTCAAGAACCGCCCGTACACCTTCGGACGTACTTTGTTGAACTTGGACACATACGCATGCTTGAGCCAGTCAACACAAACTTCGGAGCCCAGCACCACAAGCGCAGGCGACAATAGCGCGCCCATAAACCGGTTCCACCCATTCCATGACTGAGGCAGGATTCCAGAAGCAGCAGACGAAATCTCGACAACATTTCGCAGCCCAATAACAACCATCATTACCCATAATTGAAACCGCTCCGACAAATCTGCGCATGTAAGTTGGAACAAGTTCTCGCGCTCAAACTTCTTGAATACGGTGGACTTGATCTCGCTGAACTGATTAGACAGCAGCAGCGTCAGTAGCGCATTTGAGTACGAATTCACGGCAACATTGAGCGTAATCATCTGACAGAACAAAGCACCGGTGTGGATCGAGTTATACACGATGGTCACGAATATGAACACGTACATCCTACCCGGCCGTCGCAACGTCTGGGGAGAGAACAGCACCGCCTGGATATCCTGACCAATTGAGCAGAGCAGCTTATCCCCTATTTCAAGCACATTGAACATAACGTACAGCTTCACAGCTGACTGGCCCCTGATGTTGTGATAGATCCGACTCGAGTTTAGACATCCCAGAAAGTATACGGTTACGGCAATCACGAGAGCTCTGATCAGGTCTACTTTGTGCGCATCTGAAACAAAAACCGGCTTTCGCTGGGCTAGGCTGCGACATATTTTGAAACCAGCATATCCACACCGAACAGGCAAGATCGTGAACAGATAAAGAAACGTGTCCAAGCACGACACGAATCCAAACAGCATTGTTTTCTCCAGTTGGATAGGAACCTTTACAAACGCCATGATTCTTTCCAGCTCTTCTTCAGCAGCAGTCGTACTCTCAGTAGAGCTAGAAGAGCGCTCGGAATTAGATTCCAGTTCCTTCATAAAATTGGACCATAAGTTCGGTGACGTGTGATTTCGCCGATGTGAGAATGGCATTGCCTTGTCGTTTGTCGCGACCACACCAACGTCAGGCACGAATTGGACCGATGTGCCACCATCGCTGACTGATCTGCTGAGTGACCGATGCCGTACTTCTGACATTTTGCTTGTCGCATGTGTACTTGGCAGCGGATCGCAGGCGAATCGCATTGAATCATGGATTGAGTGATCCGGGGGGATCACAATGTCACAAGCATCAGGGGTTAGGGCTTAAATTCTCGAGACCTGTCATAGACACGAGGTTATTATTATTAGACGAGGTGTGCCATGATGATACTACTTTGATTCTATAATTATGCAAAAAACTTGTCGGAAAAATACTCTTTGAACCCGTCTTCCGCCAGTTTCTCGTTGCCGACTTTGATGTCGTGCATGATTTCCTCGATAAGCGCTTCTTTCGACACAAAGTCGGTCTCGGGTCTGATGTATCCCAGCACGGCAATCTTGATATCAGCACCATAGAACTGTCGCGCAAACTTGTGCACGATGTGAACTTCGGCTGACATCTCCTTGTTGCCGTAGAATGGGTTCCAGCCTAGCGACATCACCATCGGTAGCACTTTGCCATCGTTTTGTTCGATCGGGATGTCCGTGGGGACAATTGTCGACTCCGTGGCCGATGCTCTATCAAGTGTGCCGTAGAATCCACTAACTTTCGCTAGCCCAAAGTAAATCCCTGTCTGGCCGTATGGAATGGCTCCGGATGACAGGACTGACGGGGGCACGTTGGCAGTCGGGATGCCCAAGTCGGAAGACCCTCTGCCGAAACCGGAGATGACTTGGGACGATATGAACACAGGATATGGCGGTACTGGTGGCATTGTCAGTATCCGTATCTTCACGAATGATGCGTGACCGGTCCTTTTGTACCGTCCAATCTGTCGAACGTGATGGATTACGTGGTTCAGTATCGTGAGGGCCTTTCCGCAGCGGCGCACATCACGTGAGCATATCCGCAGAGCCTCGAGCCTCGTACGGAGCGGCGAGTTTGGTGACACAAATTTCAAGGCCAATCCAGGTTGTTGCACAGCCTGAACCGCAGCAAGTATATGGATATATATAGCATGGAGTGCAGGCGGGCAGCAGGAGAGAATGAATTTCGTAATGGGGGATAGAAGGGATGTACAATGCGATTACCAGACGAGGGAATACCCAGATTTACGTTTAAGAAAGTTGCTGATGATCCGCTGTCGCACGTGTTTTACGGCACGTCGTCGAGTTATTCGAAGGCGTTGCCGGTTGAGTTGTACAGCGTCGGCTTCGACGACGTGAACAATGGTCATAAGTTGGTGGATCCTGTTACTCAAGATATTGTCTATGGAGAGTATTATACGGTGTTTGACAGCGTGACCGGTGGGGTTGACGGCAAACGGGAAGCAAAGGAGGAAGTGCATCTGGCCAAAATCGAGCTGCACAATCCCGAGTTGACAGTACGGTTACGCACAAGGATGCGATCTGACTGGTCAACGGGTATTTACAAAGCACTTAAAACCCAGGGAAGGTCGTTTGGATTTGAGTTTGAGTTTGAAAATAATCTGTTCCGATGGCACGATTATTGTCCTTCGAACTCCAATAACACGGTCGCGGGCAAACTGTTTTGGATAGATCCGTATGCTGATCGCAGACGGCAGGCGTACCTGTTGCTGGCCGAACTGTATATCTACGATCTTGAGGCGTGGATTTATCCCGTGAAGAGGCCGGTCAAGAAGGATAATCTGATGTCTGTGATCGAAGACAACGTAAAGTCATTGGACATGCGTGACCGCAAAGGACTTGAAATCGTCATCGTGCTGAGCGCGCTTGCTGTCCTGACAGTGTTTAAAACCGCCAAGCGGATTGACCAGCAGCGGGCTGAGACCAGTCACGACAGTGAACTTGCCCAGAAACTCCAGGATGTTGAGTCTGTCGCTAAGGACAGCAAAATGCGAAGGCTATTCAGACACAAATAAGTCACTAATTAAAAATGAATAAATAAATTAAGAAAATATAGATATAGATACACAAAAAATTCATCATCCATTACACGTCATCCGAAACTATTGAACATATATATACCAAGCAACTGCCGAGCAAGCACCTGCGACCACCTTCATCCATCCTGGAATGGTGTCATGTTCAGATGAGATCAAAATTAGGGATGCGGTCGACACCAGCACGATGATATGGGCCGAGCACGACCATTTGATGATAAATCCTGACGCCAGAAGCAGTGCGACCATACCGCTTCCACACAGAACCGCGGTTAGGACGACCTTGATTATCCAGAACGGCCCGGTCAATGCTGGGCTGGCGTCCCACTCCGGTCCACTCAGTCGGTACAACCACGACAGGATGGATAATGGAATCAGGCCAAAAATAGAGAACAGCATGCCAACGTAGACAGTAGCCAACCAGCCGACGGCTTCGGTGGTAGACTGCTCGATGTATATGACGTAAGCCCACAACGTCTGGGCGATCGCGACGGGAATCGTTTCTATCCTGATGGTCCAATCTTTGGCAAGCAAAGCCAAAATTTGCGGGGCAAGGTTGAGCACGTTCGACACCAGTCCACGCTTGGAAAATCGAATAGGAATGTTGAGCAAGATTTTCTGCAGCACGAAATCGAGCGGGGGTAGCACCGAGAAGTAGTTCATGTGAAGCGAGGTCATGTTTTGAGTTTGGGCACCGAATGCAAACAGCACAATGATTATGACATGCAACACACCAAGCCATATGGCACGCCGCTTGCGTTGCTTGTCGGCAAACACGGCGGCCACCTGCTGTCCTGAGCCAACAATGCCTGACGTGGTTCCGTATGCAGACTGGGTGAGGAGGAACCGGGCAGGAATAATGAATCGCAAGACCAGACCAGCAAACACGGTTATCAGCAGTGAGAGCGGGACCGCCGGCATCTGAGCATAGTGCTGGGTTTCCGTGAATGTGAAGATGGAGGCAACAATTGCCAGTGAGAGCACGGCCACTGTTCGCGGCGATGCCGTCGCGACCGGGCCTGTGTAGTAGTTAGAGAACGACACGGTGGCGGGTAACGACGGCGGCATGATGCCGGCTCTAAGGGCGATTGCGGTGGCAAACCGATGCAGGAGCATAAAAATCCTGTCAACCAGGCCGAGCGCTTGCGAGTCTGTGTTCAACGCGGCAGCATCAAGGCCAGCCGAGGGCGCCGACGCCGACAACGGGTCGGGAGCAAAATTGTTGAGTTTCACATCAGTCGGAGACACAAGGTCGTTCAATTGCACGTCCTGGGACGCATTTGCGGTGTTGATGGCAGCGATTAGGTCTGAATTAGGTGGGATTGCTTGCGATACTCTTCTCACCATCCCAGTGGCATTATTCGGACGCAGCGTAGCAGAGGCAGCAGCACCCTTGGGCGCTGGTGACTGGTCTGCCATTTGAAAAGGCGACCGGGAAACGAAGGACGACGGAACTGAACCAGGCCAAAGACGAAAGCAAAGAAAGTGACAAGCGAAAAGCCGGGGAAGCGAATTAGAGATTCAGTCGTGACGTGATTGCTGTGTGGATTGGAAAATCACAACTGAATTTTGTCGTGTTTGCTTATGCTTAGTTGGATGTTTAGTCAGGGCGCGCGACCCGCGCGCGCGCGTGCGCGCTGTGATTTGAATTTGATTCCCTGATGACCATGTCCGACTGGTGCAGAATAGCAGCAAATCAGCGGTCAGCAGTATTTGCAGGACTCGGTTCGGGGATGCCGCGGCATTGACAGACAAGCCTGACCAAACACAGACAGAACATTGCATCAAGCTGTTGCGCGACATGGAAACTGATCAGATGCTCTTCTTGTTCGAGCTGCTTGCTTCTTGATTGCGGCAAGCAGCTCGTGGCTTGAGACTATCACGTGACTTACTGGCAGGGCAGGGCACTGCGACCCGGGCAATGGGCTTACTAATCTACTGCCGATAACATTACTAATCAGCCTGCAATATGATTAGTAACTAAACAGGGGGGCGGGTAGAAAGCCAGTATGATTTACGATTATTAGCGCTTCCACGGGCGGGTTGGATTTGATTACCCTAAGCAAGGGTCAGGGCCGGCACGGCACGGAGCAAACCGACCGGGTTAAGGGCCTGTGGGGGGGGGGGGGGGGGGTGTTTTGGGCCGATACATCCGCGGCGGCGACAGCAGCAAACCAGAAATTTTAAGGGCAGGGTTAGGGGGACTCCGGATGAGCAGTTCCGGCGGCAAGCCTGCAAAGGGTGGTGGGCGGAGAGCGAGCGTAGAGCGGGCGGAAATTGCGGCAAATATGCAGTGGCAAAACTCGTAAGCGGTGATGGGCCAGCAGCGAGTTGTCAGCGACGTCACGGCTTTATCAGCAGCACCAGAGATAGAGAAAGACAGACACGGACAGAGTAGTGAGTGACGGACAGAGTAGTGAGTGAGGCTTTGCGACGTCGCATTTCACCCCCCCCCCCCCCCCCCGACACCAGCCCCTTGCATGCCAGGCCCCCGCCCGACCAGCCCGCATATCTGTCGCGCGGCAGGCGCAGTTGTGCCGCCGATTTTGATTGATTTGCCGGCTGGGCGCGGAACCAGCACCATCGGCTTGGCCGGGGGCGCCGGCATGGCGCGTAGAAGGAAATATGCGAGCCGGAGTTTTAGCGTTGCATTTTTTTTTTTTCTTGAGCGGATTCGCGGATTCGAGGCATTAAACTGGTCGACGTGCAGTTTATAAGACCGCCCGCATGTGCACCTTGCTCCCGTCCGCAGGGGAGACGGGGCCAGGAGAGTGCGGTCAAGACCTGCAGTCGCTCGACTTTGATGATGTTTTCGTTATAGAAAGAAAATAAAAGACATGACTGCGTACACAGCTAGCCACGACGACAACAGGTACCGGACCAATCTGGCCGCGTTCGACCGCATCGTTCAACGCCAGCGACAGCAACTGCTCCACCACCAGCAGCAGCAGCAGCAGCAGCAGCAGCAGCGCCTCAACAGCAGCATCCCGACCCACACCGGCGGGTGCCTGAAACCGTCGACGAAGCCTGTGCTTTCCAGAAATATTACTACGACCTTGGCCAAGGAAACGTTTTATAAAGACGACGAAGACTGCGAGATGGATAGGCGTGGGCGCCAGCTTAGCCGTTCGCACTACGGCGCACCCGCCACGGCGGACTTTTCGTCGTCGTGCTCATCGGTCCGGGTAGTGTCGCCCATGGCGGTGCTTGACGATGACGACGACGAGGGGGAAGAGGGAAATGGCATGGTGGCATGCGATGATTACGATTCGGATAACGACAGCGATGACGACGAGCAGACGCCTAGCGATCGGCCTGTGCTTTCGCTGTCATCGTCGTCCGCGTCGTCTAGAAGGTCTTCCGTCTTCTTTGATACTTCCGCCACCGACACCGAGGAGGACGAGGAAGAAGACAAAGACGATGACGATGAGGAAGATTTTAAAAACAACGACGTGGTGCGGAGAGTAACCACGTTTAGCTGCTGCAGAGATATCGTGCCCGATCATATAGACATCGTAAACGTGCACGTCTGACCACACCGCTTAGTCGCAATCTTTTGTCTTTGCATTTGATTTTTGAACAGCTGGCTTGCATATAAACGGAGTAATCATGTCCTTATTTTAGCGGTTCTTTTTTATATATATATATGTAATCTAAATCATCAAATTGTTTCCAATTTTTACAAACCAAAATAAAAATACCCGGCCGGGCCCCTCCACAAACGTCAAAAAGGCTTGGCTCTCTCGTGGCTGCGATGAGGTATGTGCCCTTCCCCTTGTTCCAGGCAGCAGCGCGGCGCAGTTCAGTAGCATGCGAGAACCGTTTAGCATACGCCCTTGAACGTACCGTGTTTGTGATGGCGATGACTGTTGCCACCAGAAGAAGTTAAATCAGCCGTAGAATTGTCATGCGAAAGGGCACCGAGACTGACGGCATTCCGAGTAGTGCTGCTGCCGCCGGTGCCCAGCTGCAGCCGACTGAGCGGGTGGGCGAGACTGTCCATGTCGACCGGATCGGCCTTGATCAAACTCTCGGTCACGATCACGATGTCCTCGGCCAAGGTGCCGATCAAATCGGACGACATGCTTTCCCTGACCACGACTCGTAGAATCTCGACTGATTCCTCGTCGGGAGGTAGCGGGTAGTTGGGGATGATGTAACCCTTGACTCGAAGCAACGTCGACACCGATGCCTGCTTCACATGGGGGAAATCTTTCTTGAACTCGTCGGAGAATCGGAACGCAACAACAGGTAACCCTGGGTTGTACTTTTCCAGCTGCTCGTCTTCGCCATCGATCTGGTCGGTCTTGACCGACTCGCCAAAAACTCTCGTACCTTTCGGTCGGTGAATCTCCGACAAGCAAACAAAATATCCACTCGACTCCAACGCATTCGACAAATGCCTGGCATTGGCCAACGAGTTGGCATGAATTCGCTTGAATCCCTCAAATCCAAGATGGATAAAGTTGAAGTACTGCTGAATCACTTGGTACCCCGGTCGAGAAAAGTTTAACGCTGTCATTAGAAATTATATCCAGAAAATAAGAAGAAACAAAGCACCTACTGTAAGATTGCTCAACACCACCGAGATACTTGAGTTCAAAAATCAAATACTTGGGCAAGTATTCCTCACTGCGCCAGATGATCCAGCCGAGACCAGCGCTGACAAGCCCGAATTTGTGTCCCGAAGTGTTTATCGAATGAACTCTTGGGATGCGGAAATCCCAAACTGTATCAGGATGAACAAACGGGGCTACAAACCCGCCAGACGCAGCGTCGATGTGAATTGGTACGTCGTGTCCGGTCTCTTTTTCGTATTCGTCTAAAATGCGAGCTGCCTCGGCAACAGGCTCGTAATGGCCGGTATAAGTCGATCCAAGAATAAGAAAGATGCCGATTGTATTCTCATCCAGATTTTCCCTGATTTTAGATGCGTCCAGACAATGGTACGAGCCTTCAGACACCGGGATCAATCGTGGCTCGACGTCAAAATATCTGGCGAATTTCTCAAGCGCGACCTGGGCGTTCGAACCCATTAAGATATTCGGGTTAGAGAAATCTTTGCCTTCAGCCTTGCGCTTCTCAACCCATCGTCTCTTCATGGCCAGACCGCCTAGATGAATTGCTTCCGACGAACCGGTGGTGGCGGAACCAATCGGTTTCTCGTCGTGATCGGCGTGCCATAAATGACCAAGCATACTCACGCAGCGGGAGTGAAGATCCATGAGCGCAGGATATTCGTCGCTATCAGCCAAGTTCTTGGTGATATTTTCCAACGACAGCTTCATGGACTCGTCCTCCACGAACGTGCCAACAAACGACGCCATGTTCAAGTTTGGCTTGCCGTCGAGATCAAGCTCATCGCGAAGAAGCTGATAGGTGCTCTTACTGTCCACCCCATTCTTAGGCATAACACTAGTAACTTATTAGCTTCCTTCAAGCAAAAATTCTGTGGACAGACTTACAACTTGGGGATCTGCTCTGTTGCGGTATACCGGTTCAGATACGGTGAAGCGCCAGTCGAATAATGAGTGCGATGATTGTTTCGACCGGCACCGTCGGCTTTGCCGGCAAAAGCCTTCTCAGGATCAATGTGTCTTGACAATGGCATCGTAAAAGTAAGTAAACAAATATTTTCCCTCGTGCTATGAGAATAATTGTCTGGAGGATCTATGCACCATGGCGCAGGGTGCCTTTTATATGGTCACACCGAGTAGGCAATTTCTGCTCCAAAATGCACTCGATTTGACGTCACGGTGTCCAAACTCGCGCACTCCGACTAAAACACGCTACTACCGACTTTTTCAGCGAACGATCGCCGGCAGGGTGGGCTTGTCGTCAAATATACATTTTATAAAAAGAATAGAAAAAAAAAGACCGCTATTATGAACGAAGCATATCTTAATACTATATTAAATAAAAATCGGCAGTAACAATCTAATTCCAGGATCCAACAGGCGGTCCAAAGTAATCCTCCTCCAAGTGATAAATCGACGCAGTGCCTTTACCATCAACACCAGCCGACGACACGGTGGTACCCCACCAAGTAATTTTCTTGGCCTTGTATTGAACCGAAAAGAAGATGATGATGCCGGAAAATGCGATACCTGCAGTCAAACCCGACGACAGAATGTAGTTGTACTTTGTCCACCAGGCGTGGTACCGGCGACGAATAAAGTAGTTGAAAACGAAACCAAAGTAGAATCCAGGCAGGTAGTATGACAAGTTATAGGTCGCACCATATCTGTTCAAACCAGACAGGATCAGGATGGGATGGATATGACGAAGCTGGCGAAGGAACCGGCGACGCACAAAGTAGAACCCGGCACCGACGAGAACACCGAGGAAGAACGCCCACTTCAGCAACGGATATTGCACATCGTAAGTACGGTGAGGACCGACCACACCAAGCAGAATAGTAGTCGAGTAAAGCTGGTTAGGGAACGTGCACACGAATCTGGCCGACTGCGTGGCAGTACACAGATCAGGCGTGTTGTCGATCAGCCATGTCAGAGCACCAGTAGTAACAAAACACTGGATAATCGTGGCCACCATCTGCCCTCGGAACACCGACCGCGGAGGAATCTTGGCGTAATGGGCAAGCTTAAGATCACCAATGAATGTCTCGGCTTGCTCGTCAGTGTTGTAACCAAACACTCGGCACAGCAGGTTGGCAGTGGCATTTCCCGGCACCATGTAACCACCAATGATCGTGGTCAAGGTGTCACCAGCAATCAGGTAGCCGGTGGTAGAAAACACAATGATCGTGGGAATCAACAAGCACACCGAAACAAGAATGACAACGATAATCGCCCACACAGGTGTATGCGTAGGGTACACTGTGATAGCAATGATACCAACCACTAGGGCGGTAATAAGCACAATCAAGTACCACCAATCAGGCACCTCCTTATACTTAATCATCATTTCTGACATTGGGTCGTCAAAGTCGTTGTATGCGTTCCGATTACGGTTCTTCATCGCTTTCCAGAATCCAACAAAGCCTTCTCTGATAACCACTCTCTCGTTGATCATGATATAGGTAAACGCGCAAGTGTACATGGTGTAGAAAGCACCCAGCATCTCGATTTGTCCGGCACCAATGTACGTCTGCGAGTACTCCTTGTAGGCCACTTCGTCGAACTTGCCATCATGATAAATTCGGGAGATGTTGTAGACCTTGCCAGTGTTGTCGTACACCTTGGAGTTGTTCGGGGGGAAGTAGCCGGTGTATTTGTAGTTGGACCAGTAAAGGGCCATGATGATCAAACCGCCGAGCATAACTCCAAAAGTACGGTTGGCGTTTGCAAAGAAAGGCAAGACCAGTGGTGTTGTGTAGTTGATGGTCGACCAGTCAAACGTCGTCCACGGGTTGAAGCCCAATCCTGCCTTGGACCCTGTGACATAAGCCAGCGCCACGTTATTAGGCTTGATCCATGTCATCCAGTTGAACGTCGCCAGAGCAGTGAACAGGTAGTTTGGTAGCCAGAAATACACAAACATGCAGGCAAATGAAATAGTGAAAAGCTTGTATTTGGAGATCGTCCAGCCGTTGATGTTAGCCTTTGTCTCCGGCAACAACAAGGTCTTGTTCAGCTGCAGAATTGGCAAAATTGTCGGCCATACTGCCTTGGGCTGATAGACCGCATACCGACGCATCATACCGGCAAGACCGTAACCAAAGAACTGAGTGATGAACGCCATCAAGAACAAGAATCCGTATTGCACAAACTCAAGGTTGAAGAAAATTGGCAACCGCATGGCCAAACCGTAATGGAAGAAATTGGTCGAACCGGCACCAATGTTTGTCATGATGGTAGCAAAGATTTGCTCCTTGGAAGTCCATGGTCCACGTGAGATGTCGAATCCGAACCGGCCAATCTGGACGCGTTTGTCTGGCAACAGGCGAGCAAGCAATTTACCGGATGGGTAAATTAGAATTTGCAGCACGGTAGCGTTCAGCACGATGTTGGGCTGACGCTGGGCAAAAATCTGGTTGGTGAAACTGGCAAGCACGACCCAGATGATGCCAATAATGTAACTGCGGAAACTTTCAGCGGGAGTGTTTGGATCGTCGGTGGCCTTGACCACAGCCCGGACAATATCATACGGCGAATAATACCGGATGAGAGTTGCTTGAAACCGAGTCTCCAGCTCGTACACCTCAGCGTCCATACCAGACGCAGCCTGGCCCTGGACCAGCAGTCTGATCTTGTCCATGGTCGGGACCGAGAAGTTGACGTCCTCCTTATGATATGAGATGGCTTTGGTCAGAATCTCGATAGCGTACTCCATTGT
Organism: Myxozyma nipponensis; assembly: GCA_030580395.1. Classification (NCBI taxonomy): domain Eukaryota; kingdom Fungi; phylum Ascomycota; class Lipomycetes; order Lipomycetales; family Lipomycetaceae; genus Myxozyma; species Myxozyma nipponensis. Next base: position 76,943 of record JAKTSU010000027.1, read on the forward strand.
CATGCCCATGACCCTGTCACAGATGTAGTCAAGGTCATCGTCGTACACATCAGCAAGCTCGCCAGAGTCCTTGAGGTAGGCCATAAGCTGTTCCCGCTCACCGTCATCAGTGGCTCCGTCGCTTTCAAACACGAACGCACTCTTTTCCTTTTCGAAGCTAGGAGTGGAGTCCGAGTCGGTAGTCATTGGAGCAGCCAACGACACGACCGAGTCGTCTGCAACTCTCTTTTCATCCATATTGAACGACCAGAGAGTTGTTGTTGCTGTTGATGATGACGGTGACGACGATGCAATGCAGGCAAGTATGACCGGGACATCATCTGTCAAAATCTACACGAGCAGGCTATCATATTGACTTTATACAATGAGAAGCAGATGCCCGGGGCTCATGTCGAGTCGGACGTAGAGCATTGAGAGAACGTTATCCACATAACTTTAATCGCAAACGTGGTGGATCATACGCTCCGTCCGTCAGTCAACCAGATTGATAGCTGCGCCGGCACTGCCAGCAAGCCAGCCAGCCAGCCAGCCAGCCAGCCAGCCGAAGGATAACAAGCGTTCATACCCCGTTCCGACTATCTCTCCCTGGCTAGCTTCGTTTATCACCATGCTTAGTTTGAGTCAGACGGGGGCCGATTAGGTGTGAACACTGGTGGAAAAGAACCTAGTTCGGGAGCAAAATGGTATCACGATGCGCGTGCGCGTGTAGGGCAAGGTGCAGCAGCAGCATTCGACTAAAGTCGCAGCATGAACGCCACGGGCCATAGATTGTTGATAGTGAGCTGCAATCGATGGCCGCCGATGTTGCAGGGAGAGCAACTACCGATGACCCCGATAAGAGATGTGGTTCACAGAGCTTGTGCATCCATAGCCAAGAGGGCACAAGACTGGGTCGCGCCCCTGTTATCGTGCTTATCCGAGTTGACTGGGCTGGATAGTTTCCTCTGAGGTCGCTTTCTCCTGCCTGGTCAGGTTAGTGTAGGCACTCTCCACAGACGTTATCGTCGTCGCCAGTCCCCTGGAGAGCATGATTCATTCCCCGTATCAAAGATTAATCTGCCGCAAGCGGTCTCTGCTGGCACGCTAAGGGGGGGCCGCGCGCTGCGGAATCGGGACGGTAGATAACGACGTCTGACGACGCTGGCTGGAGGTTTAAGTGCAGCAACCTGGCGGAGGCTCGAGCGGCGTATACCGTAAGTAAACAGTAAGGGAGGACGAACAAGCACAGCGGCACCCCCCCGTGTGTTATACTGCTCTGCGACACTACAAGAGCTTGCCAATTCTCGGTAAGTCGTCTTAGTCTTGATAGCCAATTTGGCATGGACTTCGCAGAGCGTACGTGTGGAAAACGCTATCACTGCTGCAGATACTTGTCGCCGCCCTGACTATCGTCGAATAGACGCAGCGTGTGTGTCGGCATATTTTGCTTGGCGCCGCCCCGCATGACAAAAGCATGCTGCAACCCCCAAAATGTGGAAAGCCGTGTGGTTGGCAGTGTACACACGTATTTTGCTTACTTGGAGCCGCTGCTGTTGGTTAAAACATATTCCCCTCCAGCTGAAGGTTACTACTACACATCGGTCACGGTCTTGTTATCGAATGCACGCTGACAGGAGACCGGTGCATCGACCAATTTTGGTTTTGGCCAAAGTCTGACAGGCCGTAGTTTTCATTTTGAGATAGACAACTACTGTAATTTTTTTTTTTTTGTTGTGTGACAAACGTTCTATCAGTGTGTGCCCCGTCTTGGCCCAAAATTCCCGGCTTTTTTTTTTTTTTTTGACAAGAGCGTATTTTGAGCGGATTGCATATGCTTGGCAGTAGCAGCAGCAGACCTGACGCCGGTTGGCGCGCAAACGGCAAGAGCAGCCAGCCAATGCTGGGCCCCTACTTATGCTTCAAAAAAGCTGCTCTTAGCTTATTGCTCTGCCCAATGCCAAGTGTTGGCTACCAATGCGTCGTCGTCGCATCGACCACAGTGCCCGCAAGCACAGCAAACGCCCCGGTCGAGATGAGATTATATAGCAAAGGCCAAAGTAGAGATGCCCGACGCTAGTGCGCAGTGGGATTTGTAATGAGCCCAAGTATCAAATGCCGCAGACGAGTCACTAAAACCGAGTCAGAGTCACTCTTATCGCTTGACATGTGTTCAAGGAGAAGCAGTGCATGAGTTTGACGGCATCTGCCATAGTCTACATTCGAGCAGGCGGATGTTAATTTGGACAAGAAGACCATGAGTATGAGCTGACAGGCTCTTGGCGCTTGTGGGTCTCCTTATCGACGGTTATCCTCGGTCGTGCACGTCTTTTTTTTTTTCACGTCTGTGCTCTGTGCCGAGGTATGTGGACGGACTTTGCAGTCGATGTTTTCTTTACGTCTGTGCTTGCGTAGGATCCTAGGATCGAGCGTGTTCGTATTCAATCAGTTATCTCTCGCCCGCCTGGGCCCCCGTCGTAAATTTGCAGCGTGGTCATAGAGAGAGATTGCATGTTTCTACCGGTTAAAAATTTATCGATAGCCGGTCGCTATCTTTTGTTCTGATGACTGTGGTTCGGCGAGCTAATGCACGGCCCCCGTAAACTGATATTAGATTTTGGCACAGCATCGTAAAGTGTATTAAAATTATGCTCGCAGAGAGGTAGATAGCGAACCGTTATCGATAAGATAAAATACGACTATGTACACTAGCAGGCTGGACATCACTCTGACTAACCAGGAATAATGGTGCGGGACGGTGATACCAGCAGACAGTGAATCAGCTTTGAGTGACTTTTGAGTCACTCATTGTCAGCTACTTGGGGGGGGGAGGGGGGGGGGTGCTTCACTCTGTGCCGATGGAAAAAAATAAACGGCTTCCGCCACGAAAATCGTCTACCCTATTCGACCGACTGTTTCAATTCCTGCTGCCGCATGAGACCTTCTTCCCGTTTTCGTATCCGCCGGTCTTGTTTGGATTCTACAGGAGTTTTCTCCAGTACAGCTGCAAGCTCGCGCTTGAATTTGACTGTCCGAGCAAGATTGTCTGCGTGTCTTGCTCGACTGAGCTCCAGCAATGTTGCCAGGTATCCGCTGTCTACTAACGGATACACCACTGCTTGTGAATCGTGTTCAGAAAATATCCCGATGGGAGCATCTATTCGCAAGGCTGTGGTGCGAACAGCAAATATCGAGCCATTGTAACCTGATTCCCGAAAGCCTGACGCCAGAGCTGCTGTCTGGACTTTGTGCGCAACTTCGTTGGTGGAGCACAGTATATGCAAAATCTTTTCCGGTCGTCAGTTGCAAGGACTTGACCAAGCCAGCTACGGTGTTGATATACTTACCATCGGCTCGAATTTAAAATGCACCAGACGTACGCCATCCGAGCCCAGGGCAGGCGGTGCGTCCGACCGGTTGACCGTCACGTCTTTGAACAGCAGTTTGTCGGTATCGTCTTGGTTGCTGCCGCTGAACTCCACCGGGTCATGATCGACAAATAGCCACCGGCCACCGCTGCCCTTATGCGTGCCGGCTCCATCTGCAAATACGGCCACTCGTCCCGCACAGCTCGACGTTGTCACGAGGTCATCCTGGCGGTTGATGTAGTCGAGCAGAGGCAAAATTTGTTGGTCTGGAGCGCCTTTCGGACTCAGGTCTGGTGAGGTCGATACGAGCCCCTTCAGGATCCGCTGCTTGCGATCTTCAAATGCCATCGTAACTCTAACTTGCCTCGTCGGATCCATCCGTGTCCCACCCACTCCACACACTGATATATCTCGTCCTTATTTTCCATCCCACCCACACACATACCTTCATCGTTGTTTTCTTCTCCCATTTTCAGGGGGGGGGTGGGACAAGCAGTACAACCACCTTACAGCTACGTCAGCTTAGCCCTGCGGCTCGCGCGGAAGCCCTAGCTCCCCGGCTTCCAGCCAAAAATGCCCCGTAGCAAAATGCCCCGGGTCGGGTCAACAGAAATCGGCTAGAACCCATTGAAAAGAAATCGACGGTTGCTAAAAATAAGAACTGACGCCGCCGCCTGGGCTGGTGTGGCTGGTGGATCGCCTTGGCTCACTCCCAATCCGTACCCCACTCACAACGTCTTGAACCCGGTTCCGGAACACGAGGGCAAGCGCGCTGCTCATTCGCCATTCGGCCTCGATCGCCCGGTTCCCGCACCGCCACAGCCTGCTGATGCCCAAGAAGGCCGGATCGCGCGGGCATTCGCTCTCTTTCAGCAGTACTCTGAGTGAAAAAAAAAAAAACCTGACCGCTGCCACCGACAATTTGATTCGATCCGACCAATCCACTCGACGAATCCAGCAACACCTATCCAGTCGACGACGGCACTCACTGTCACCAGATCACGTCGGAATACCTCTCTCTGCAGTCGCATCTGTTTCCAAGAGTCTAGTGGAGGAGCCCCATCTCTCCCTCTTTAGCCTGCTTCTCTCACATTCTCGCTCGTGCGGTGTGTGTCTCCTGCGCTCACTGACAAGTAGTAGTGTGCGACCGTTCGAGACCAGCCAAACAGCAGCCGGCCTGGAACTTCCCTGTTATCAGTACTATTCTTCTCGTCGACAATCTGTCGACTGTGTTGACATACCTACAGTTTTTGCAGTATTGAGCTTACACGGTCGCGGGGACGCTTTTGGAAGTGCTTTGTTAGGCATCGTGTTGTCGTCATCATTTTCATTACCACCAACAGAATCCTCACCGCGGTTAACGCAAAAAAAAAAAGCTCTCTGTCAATGATCGTTTGATCTCTAAAAGTGCTCTCTTAGTCTTTTTTTTTTCTTCCCCATTTTCATTCCTTACTCACTTCTGTTCTGCGCCAAAGTAAAATAACTTGCGTTTCATATCCACATCAGCACTCATACATCTTCTCTAGTCGCGTTCGTGGTGAGGCTACTCTTTCGCAAAAAAAAATCAAATCATCAGTCAGCATCACCTACGGCATTATGACGGACGACGATTCCGCTATCAACAAATTGAACGTTCTTTCGGTAGGGTCCAACCCAATCGCCGCGTTCATTTCATGGAGATTATCGGCGTCCAACGCGGTCGACGTATCGCTCGTGTGGAAATCACAATTCGACATTGTCAACAACTACGGCATAACGTTCAAGTCTGACGTGCTGGGCCAGGAGAGATATCGTCCGACTTTGGGTATGTTTTTTTTTTTGTGATTTTGCTCATCTGAGGTCGCCGCCGCAGGGTAGTGTTGTAAAGCTAACTTGCGTTCCAGTATCGAAGAGCGTGGACGAGGTAGCGATTCCTGAAAATGGTTATGACTATATACTGTTGTGCGTTAAGGCGTTGCCTGAAATCTACGACTTGGCGGCGGTGATCGCTCCCGTCGTCACCGCGGGCCACACATGCATTGTCGTCAACACCACTGCGGGCATCGGCATCGAACAATACCTGGACCAAGCTTTCCGAGACAATGTAGTCCTCTCGCTTGTCTGCGATACCACTGTCGTCCAGACTGGATCTGCTGAATTTGCTCACTCGACACACGCGGCTACTACGTCATCGCAGTTTTGGATCGGTTTTAATTCTACCACATCACATTCTGACATGTCACTTATTGACGACATGGCAGAATCTTTCGCACTTACACTCCAAGCTGGCTCTGTTTCTTGCCGAGTCTCAAAGAATATTCGCCAACAGCAGTGGGAAAAATCAATCGGACCGATTGCTCTGCATCCATTGTCGGTACTCATGGACGAGCCCAACTTGTCGCTGTTGATGACGATCCCGCGCGCTCGCGCGATCGCGCTCGGCCTTGTGGCTGAGCTCATTCAGATTGCCAAGTCACAATCATGTAAATTTGCTGATGAGAAACAATTTGCACTGTTTATCCTCGACTCGACCGTATCACCGCCTGCGGCGCCTTCGTCATCTCCAGAGATGGCGGCATCGGGCAAGCCATCGATGATGTTTCAGGATTACATGGCCAAGCGGCCTATGGAAATTCAAGTCATGCTAGCCAACCCGCTTCAGCTGGCGGACAAAGCTGGATTATCAGTACCACGTCTCGAACTGGTGTACATGCTCACGTCTAAACTCAATAATATGCAGAGTGGCTCGTCAGTTCCTCCCACTCCGCTATCTTCTCAACCATCGTCCGCCTCCATCAGTAGACAAGCATCTGGGGCTGTGTCATCCAGGCAATCGTTTGTGCCTGCAGGCAACTCCGGGCCCTCGGGTGGTCCTGCCAGACGCCGTCTTGCTCCACCCGCGCAATTATCGAACGGATACGGTAAAGACATGGACAATCTAGAAGACTTTGCGGAAGTCATAGCATATGCCAACTCGGACCAGATGCTATCTCCTGGAGCTATGGCCCCGTCTGTGAACATGGCCGACATTTCGCTACGAGAACGGGAACTTGCTATCCGAAAGAGGGAGCTGGCTCTTCGGGAGCGAGATCTGGCCATGCGGACAGGCCGGCCTTCTATTGCACCACGCGCACATACCATGGGCCCAATGTCGACAGTAGACAGTCAAGTAGACTATTTCGGTCGCGGCGACGGAGGTGATGGTTTCTCTTCGGGCCAGTCGATGTCGAATATGAGCATGCGGGGTCCTCCGGGACCGCCACCGGAGAGTTTAGACATGATGAGTGTGACGTCGAGACGCACGCGAAGGTCAGGATCAGCTATACGGCCTCTCAAATCTGCCGACCCTGCGGTAGGTTCCCCGCCGTTGGGTAGCAATGGCCGACGGAAAGCGTCGATGGCAAACGGCGGCGGTAGTTCGGTGAACGTGGAGTATTACGAGTCGTTCATGGATTCGCCATTGACCATGTATACGTCCGATCGATATCATTCGGTTGATACTCGTGCTCTGGCTGATCAGTCAAGATCGAACAGCATGTCGTCAAATATGGGGCCCAGACCTATGTATCCTACCGCCGCTGGATACCCCCCTGGGCTAGGAGTTACGGCACATAACGATTCACGTTGGCAAGGCGGGCCCGGTCCTGGTCCCCGGCAAATGTCATCGCAATCAGTACCCCGTGGCTTGATGAACATGAATTTCTCTGCCGGTCCTGGACCAATGGATGCGCTAACAGGTGCTGTTCGGCAGATGAATATGCAACAGCAACCAGGCCGCCGGAGACCGGTTGGTCAAGCCCAGCCACAACCGCAACAAGCGCAACAGATACAGCAACCACTACCGCAACAACAAGTTTACTACGGTGCATCTGTCAAAGTGGCTAGCAATGGAGATGAACGAAGGAGTCTTACAGGTTCGGCTTCAGCATCGGCCAGCACTAATGGCAACGGCAGTGGACATTCGTCATCAGCAAGCAGTTTGGAACAGAAATAAGGCGTCGTTGTATTTCTATGAGCTATTATTGTGCGACCTAAATGAATATACTTTGCTGTTATAGTTGCATATCTGTTTTTTGTTCTGTTTTGTTTTTGTTTTGTTTGTCATCACAGGTTATTTCGTCGAGCAATTGTTAATCATGTTTAATATCGTTTGTTACAGGATTTGTTTCATCTTTTTTTCCACGAACATTTTTTGTTTTTCAAATCTGATCATTATGTGTACGTATGGCGAAGAAGTAGGAGAGAGGCACGCGACTGATTTGTCTTCTTGCAAATCTTTTTTTTTTTTTTTGACTTGTCAAGTGAAACAGATTTCCTGGTCTAGTCTTGGTTGTTATTTTATTTCCATTTGTTATATAGTGTTGTTCTGTCTAAGCGTGCATGCTGTTTATCCTCTGCTGCAAGCTATTTTTGCTGATATATTTTTTTTCACATAAGAATGGTTATTATATTTTACGGCTACTGATCGATGTAGAGTGTACTAGATTGGTTTCATTAATATGCTGGATGATCTGATGAACCTGTCATTTACGTTGGCTTAAGTTGACCAAGCTCGAAACTCTCTCACCCATAGGGAGCCTCGGCGATGCTTCTTTCTGCCTTATGCAGACACTTCACAAACATCCAGCGTTGTCACATTCCGTTATATGACAGACCCAAACCAAGAAGACTTGGGGGGGGGGGTGGAGGAGGATTAGCAGCTCTTCCGACCGACCAACTAACACGCGTCGTGCCGGGCTCGGAGAAATCAAAGCCGCTAATACGTGTGTACACGTAGGCTTTTGGTTCGTGGCGGACCAGCGGCCTGGCCGGATGCTAAAAACGAAGAACTCACGGTGGGAATATCTCTCGTCGCATCACCGCGCGTCCCGCGCCCATACGTCACACAAACTGGGCTAGACCAACCTGTTTTGCCAAGGCTTGTTGATACTGACTAGACTGGATTGTTATTTCAGCAAATCACATTACTGTAGAACCCGTATCTGATATGGCATCAGTCGAACTAAAACGATCTCCCAGGAGGATCGGCGTAAGTAGGCTACGGTAAGCATCTCAGCTTTTGCCCGCCGGCCCTGACCGGACTTGATCATATTCGTGCGAAATAAAAACTATGCCCACTTCGTCATCTATCTCTCTACAAGCCCGCGCCGTGTTGGTCAACATCGAGTAAACAGCATTACGACGGCTCGCCAAGAGCAGCAACCACACTCAACCAAGTAATGCGGGCCTGCCGTCCCTGCTACCGGATAGCCCGGTCTTTGAAGTTCCGAGCCATCGTCGTCGTCGCCCTTCGGTTTGGGTTTTATTTGCGTTTACGATGCGGGCCGCGTAACAGAAGGAAGGAAAAAAAAAAAAAAAAAAAAAAAAAAAAAATTCCTGCCTGGCTTGAAAACTTACGCGTGTCGTCTCTTCTTCTCTGTTACTACTGCTTATAGAAAAGTCCCTCTGCGCTCCTCTAAGTGTGGTTTGCTTCCAGGGTTTACTGACGGTGAAAAACTGATTAATACGGACAGACACGCAGGCAGGCACAGAACGCCCGCCTGCCAGCGACTTCCGTTTTTGTGTGTCTCCTCTCGCTTGATTGGCAACTAAAATAACCCGGTCGAAACGTACATCTACAGAACAGAGAAAGAACGGGAATCGTACAAAAAAAAAAAAACTCAACCCCCCCCCCCCCGACAAACCCGCTCTAATTCTTCCCTCCTGCCTCACTCGGCGTGGCCACTATCTCTATCTGGAAAAATCTTGAGTCTCGATTCAGGACTGCGTGCGCCTCACGACCGCCGACGCGGGAACACGGCCGGCCCATTCAGGAGAGCCAGCATGGCTCTGTTCACTCACCGTGAAACCTGAACCGCACTGCGCCACCTCTGCTTGCCCGGCCCTACTGCAAAAATCGTATTGCTGTCAGTAAGAAGCAAGCAATTTTGGACAGATCAAGTCGATGGTTCTTATTTATATCTCTATTAGCCCCTAACTAGATTCTGATCCACTATCTTACAATCACAACTCGTCCATGTCAAAAAATTAAAAAAAACAACTCACTCGCTTGCAAACAAAAAAAAGAGAAGAAATTAACGCCTATCGACTAACCATGAATTGACTAATTATCTTTAGCTTTTTGGTCACCCATCCAGCAAGTACTTTCCCTCGTTGCTTCTCGTGTAGCCGCGACTTCGGCAAGTCTCCTCGGCCAACAAATGATACAACGTCAACAACGATCTGATGCTCGTTCAAGACCCCGTTCACGACGACCGGGACCAGGCTCGCGAGAAACTGCTTGGTGGCCGACGACTCAACCACTAGCACCACTAAACCGCCCGCCTGCAGTATGCAGCAGCTAATGATCTGGCGGTGCGAGCGCTCCACTGTAGCTTCAATATCAACCGGTAGATGGGTCAATCCAAGCACTTCAAACGTATCCCCAATCGCACCTATAACAAACAGCACCTGAATCTCAACCATGGTTCCTCCTGGGCCAACCGGTCGAGTGACGGTCCTCAAAAACCCCAGATCCCCGGTTCGAACGTACCGGATCGACTGGTCACCATTCGCCGTCTGTGCGTTAAACCTCGAATCATCAAACGGATCCTTGCTTCCATAGAATCCGTACGCCGACGCTTTGGAAGCTACCCAGATCTCACCATACTCGCTCACATGACATAAGCGCCTAGTTTCTGGGTTCACCACCGCCACTAACGTCGACACCGGAACCATGCCAGAGTCTTGCAACGTCAACGTGTGCACCGTATCAGTGCCATTCGGACCCGGCACTGCAGGTGTCACGAATCCCTGTCGCAACTCCCATACGTCGAGCTTCATCTCGACCGGCTCAATGCACATGTACGACCTGGTAGTGATCATTGGATTCACCACGTGCGAGTATATTGAGTTTATGCCGGTGCCGTCAAGTCCAGAGGACGCAAAATGCAGTCGAGTCTTGCCGAAAATGTTGTTCTTGGGTCGACCATCAAACATAATCATCAAGTTTCTTGTCTCTTGTAGATTATACCCCTTCGGTGCCGGGATAGACATTGTGTGTTCCAGCATTTGACTGGTCGCATACGTATCCTTGACCTTGTATCTAGCTAACGACAGCAAAAACAACTGCGGATTAGCGGCGAAATCAACCGGAGAGATCAAATACGTAGACGCGCCTACATAGATGCCCATAAAGCACGTATGCAAAAATCCGATACCGGCGCTGCTTCTAATACACCCAACAATCGGACGCGACGAAGTCATTTGGCACGTTTCTTTTTGTACTTTACACATCTCCAGGATGGTGTCGTGTCCCATTTTCACAGCGACTCGGCGCTGATCTGGAGTCCAATAGACCCAAACCATCGCAACCCGACCGTGTGCCACCCAGTCCGGTCTCATCAAAATCCGAAGGTCTTTACATCCGCCTGAAACTTTTCCTGGCTTCATCGTGTTGTAGCTCGGTGGCATGGTAACCTTAATCACGTGCGCACATTGCTTGATATGATGGGCAATCGCTTTGCTCTTCATGGCGTGATCAACCTCGGTATTAACAAGTACAGCTTTCACCTTGAAATCTGAAATCACGTTCAAAAGCGCTGGAACATCTTCACCTAGCCGATTCGAATCAACTGGCGACAGCGGAATTACTATTATTCCTAAGCACAGACATGCATGTACGGCATGCACGTAATCCTCGCCATGTGTGTACATCAAGACAACCACGTCACCGGCCTGCAAATGCGCTTTGTTTCGAAGCATTGAAGCTACAGCGGCAATTTTGGCGTCAAATCTTCTCCATGACGTACCCTTGTTCTCCCTCGATTTCGAATCAATTGAGCAGTACGATAATTCTTCCGGCTGGCATACCACTCGCCACTGCAAAATGTCATATATGGACGTGAACGACGACAACGACCGATCCGTTCGGTCGTCCATGATGATTTCTCTCTCATCATATCCCGAGAACTGGTAATCCTCATGTACCAGTACATCCCCCCTGACATTTGAAGCCGCTATTGACCAGGTCCCCGCCTCTTCATCGTCTGCTTGAGCTATGTTTTTGACTATCTTTGATGTTGACAGTTTGACGTAGACGCATGGTAGTACGCCTGCCTCAAAATCTTTCCGACAAAGCATCGTGCCAATCTCGGATCTCCCGTTTCGAATTGTTCGCGGCAGTGTGTTAGGTGCCGTTATCATGACACAATACACCAGTACGCCGTGTACTTCTTCCAGTTTCTTCTTACATTTCGTAGCAACATCTTCAAGAGCGCCCATATCCAGTTCCCGCGGAGGTGCACCTGGTGCTTCTGGAGTAGTGATGGCTAGCGCCGACTCGATCAAAACTACCGGCAAATGCTCCTCATTGATGTATATGTCAAATGTAGACGAGTCGAAAACATTTGGAATGAACTGTAAAATAGTCTGTACAAGGTGCGCCGTATAATGATATCTGTACTGTCCGACAGCTACCGCCAGATTAGAATCACCGCTTGTCGATGGATCTAGCTGTTCGTCCCAGCCCCGGCGCTGGCGAAGTCGGTCTTCGTAAAGACCTAAAATGTAAATTTTACCGGCGTAAATGAAGCCCAATAGACCGGTTCGTAGGAATTCCATCTATCGCGTCAGTATAATTTTGCCACACCTGCTTCACCATCATCATCGGTCATTAAAACTTACTTCAAGTGTACCTTCACGGCCCCAAGCACGGGCATGAAATATAACTTCAGTTTCTTTACCTAGACCCCAAAAGCCCCCAGACAGGCAAGGGCTATCAACCCAGATCTCCCCGATAACCATCTCAGGCACAAGTGTTGAAGTCTCAGGGTCGACAACGGCGAGTGTCGCATCCGGTAATGGATAGCCAAACGCACCGACTCGAACAATGTCGCGACCGCTTTCATCAAGAAATCCTCCGCGAGGAGGTGTCGTAGACAGAATCCGCACGTTGTTTGTAGCCAGAGCTTTTTTATCTAGTAATACTTCTGATAGGTCGGATGGGCCCGAGCCATCATCCTCTGGTAAACTGCATCCTAGCCGTTCCTGTCCTCCTAACCAATCACGCATTGAAATGGTCATACCACCATGCTCAGATAAGGTCAGCATAGGCGCCACAACTGAACTTGAGGTCTTGTTTCCCAACGGCCGAAGCCAGCGCTCTGACAAAATCTCATGGAACTCCGGATCAACAGTAAGACAATCAATTAGGCACCATTTAATACTTGAGAAATCCACAGGATTTTTTTTTGAGAAATTGCGAGTCGCGAGTGGGAATGACTGATAATTGTATACAACTTGCTTGAGACCCGGGTAGTCAGCCAGCAGAATTGAAGGACGGAAACGACTAATCACGTTCGAATACAATCCAGGAGTACCAAGGATAGACTGGGGCATATACACAAGAGTATTCCCGTTATATACTGTCAGTAAAACACCCATAATCATACCGATTGACTGACGAGGACTGAGATAGCTCGCAATAATCTGGCGGTCTTTAGGAAGAGAAGTAAATGCAGTTCTTCTTGCCGTATCTTTCTTGCTGTTCAAAATTGACGAAAGGCAGACCATTTGATGCATAACAGTCTTATGTGATAAAACAACTCCCCTAAACTCACCAGTAGGAGCCCTTGAAAACTCAATGTAGGCCAGATCAGGTACTTGCAACGCGGCAGGCTCAGCTTTTTTCGACGGTGGGTGGTACGAACCGAACTCATTTGTCTTCCACCATTCAACGCCTCTGGGCCATGATTGGCCCTGAGCTGTGAAATCACGGTGGAACGTCTTCAAATTTGCGTCAGTAGTTAGTGCAAGGTGACACTGAGTATAACTTAATATATAGTTCAGGTCTTTGAATTTTGTCACCGTATTGATTGGTACCGCAACAACGCCAGCAAGAAAGCTGCCCATCAATGCAACCACAAAATCGATGACTTCATAGTCCTGATAGAGTAGAGCAACCCGGTCGCCTCGGTATAGTCCAGATTTGTCACGTATCACTTGGGCTACTTTTTCTGCTCGAGAAGCTAACTTGTCCCAGGTAATACCACTAACTTCTTTACCTTTGCCATCCAACGTAATGATAGCATTCAGCTTCGGAACGCTCCGGCCGCGCATGCGTAATATTGACGCCAGATTGTCAAGTTTCGTCGCGGAAGAGGCACCATCTCCGTCAAATTCAAACAACTCACGAGGCTCGAGAGGCATTTGCATTTCACCCATCGACTCGTCGTAAAAAGAATTGTGTCCATTATCGTACTGTGCGTTCAGCGAGTACGAACTTCGATTATCGAGTGGATCCCGTAAATAGAGCAGTTTTTCAGGCGGTTGGATTTCAGAATAAACAGATTGTGATTGAACCCGCCTCTCGTTTACTGCCGTAGAAGCGGGATAACTGTGAATCAAAGACTCGGCGTCATACGTATAATGATATGCCGGCTACATATCGTCAGTTACAGGCATTGATCATAAAAAAGGAGGGATGAGACTTACATCGTCCATTTTCTCTGTATCTGGTTGTTGCTCATTTATCACAGTCATGTCGTCCATGAAGGGAGTCAAGTCCCTGTTTGCGTCTATATTATACGCGGCCAGTAGCAATGCTTTGCGCTTCTCATAGCCTTTAGCGGTAATTTCACCCTCCTAAGCAGTGTGTTAGTATCTGTACCTGGAGTTTCACTGTAGAAACACACTTATACCTGAAGTTCCAGATCGAGTTCGGCCAGACGAGCATAGAGATCATTGAAGCTGTCATTTTCTGGCATCCTTAATGCATATTCTGGCACAGATGCTTTCAGGTTGCTATCCACCAAGGTAACTTCTTCGTCAAATGGCCTACTGGTAGAATCCATGGCGTCCCTCCTGATAAGAATATGTCACGAGCTTCAATTTAATGCGTCAAGTAAGGAGAAATAGAAGTAGCTGAGCTATCTGAGCTTTGATTTAGCCGCGAAACTGTCATAAAACCACGTATAACTAGCTCGCCGTTACAGATTGAGTACGTAATCATATCACCTCATTTGTAGCTTGAGTTATTACAGGAGAATGGTTTGCCCATGCTTCGTTCCTCATGCGCTCAAATGTGATCATCGAAGAGCGACTCCGAGCAAAGGAAACACATCCGGGATTGGACGCTTTGTTATTTTGGAGCTGAAAACACGGGTCACGGTAGGCATTAAAGATTATAACTACCGCAATTCGAGCACCAAAATAGAACTCTGAGCACCCTATGTGCTACCACTATTAACTAACTACCCTTAACTTAACTCGTTGTAATTGTAAATTATTGACAGTAAGGTTTGCATAATCTACAAATTCACATGCATTGCACAGTTTTTATCGGCAGTCACAAGCTATCTTAATTTTAAGCTCGTTTACTGATTACTTGCTTTACACAAATACTTTGTCTTTCAGTCTACCGCTTGTTCACTGCTGTGAAACCACCACCACTAAAACTAATTTCGTCGTCTTCGGATTTAACGGCAGATTCATCAGCCTTATCCATGTCTCCTTCGTCCCCTCCTCCTCTTCCTTCTTCTTCTTCTTCCTCCCCCGCCATCTCTTCGTCTTCGTCTGCGCCATTCATAGTGGTATCTGCTTCTACTGTCTCCGATTCGGCCGGAGGTTCATCAGTTTCCATTTGATCGCCATTATCAGAGGGAAAATGTACGTCAGTCGTACCCTCGTCCTCCAATACGCCTTCAGTGCCCGCAGAAGGAACATAAGCTGCCATCTCACGTTTATAACGTGCTCTGTCTGCAACATACAGATCAAAAAATGGCTGTCGTCCCTCATCGCCGAGTTCGCGCCATGCATCTGCCATGGCCTTGGTCAAATCGTAATTTTGTCCGTGATCTTTTTCTAAACTATTTCTGACCCTATCCTTTTCTAAATCGCAAAAACTAGAAGACTGTCAGATAAAGCCACTAGAGATTGTATTGTAGAAGAGAAATCTCACATTATGTACGCGTTTTGTGGTCTTTTTGGAGCATTTGGATCTCGCGGAATCTGTTTCTTTGTTCGAGAAGACTTACCATTTCCGACAGAAGTAGCTTCCACGTCTATATCAGCGGAAAATGGTGGCGAATCTCCACCGTCATGATTGACCTTATCGTTAACAGGCTACCGTTAGCACATCCATCAAATATGAAAATTTGCTTTGATCAGAATTAAGCTTGAACGTACCGAGCCAGGCGCAGATGGTGTTCCGTCAGAATCATTAACTTTTAGTAATGTGCGCTCCTCTAGACTTTCTAACAACAGTGCCCGTTCGAGTCGCATCCGTTGAACAGCCTTCTGCGATCTATTTAAACGAAGTGATAGCACATCGTTCTGCTCTTCGATTTCTCGTATTCTCTTTCTCAGATCCTTGCATTTCTTTTTGTATTTCTGTTCAATATGTCCAATTTCTGCAAAAAGAAGCTATTAGTAAATCTGATTTATCATAATCTCCATTTCGTACATACGTTCTGGAGGAGCGGTCATGACTGCCTTACTACTGCAAAATTTGTAGGTTCTTTGCGCTGTTAGTCAATCCAATTTGTTGTACCAGTGGAACTTCCGTAAAAACTAGCCCAAGCGAAGCGTCTAATACACTGTTATGTAGTCATCGGAACTGTGCTTGCTTTGGTTTCGTCGAACATGTGCCTCGTCGCGTAAAAATAACTCACTTCTTAAGTATTGTGCTTCATAAGGTATTCGATAAATCCACCCTGCATCCGTTACTTCGCAAAATAAACAGACTGCAGCACGGAAAAGTTCCAGTGTACTTCGATAATTGTGTCTGATGATGTCGTGTCCGCCCTTTCTTCGGGTCGATTCGCAGCTGTCCGCACATCTTGCGCCTTCTTGTTCGAAAGTCCACATCACGCACACCCAAGAGCAGCACGCTAGGAGCGCGCGCCCCGCTTGGGAAAAAGACGAATGTCGATTACATGATAGTACTTTATAAGTTCATAGATCCGGTTATGCAGCTAGTTAAGTGTAGTTTGGTTTCGTGGAGACTGTTTCAAGTATTCTTAATTATGGTAAATTAGACACAGGCGATCAAAGATGATGCCAATAGCTCTCAAAATGTCAACAGAAAAAAAACCTGACTCAGCAAAGTGTGACAAAAGATCTAAGCCAACTCCCAGGTGCTGCCTCTACAGCTTGCCACTACAAAAGAATAAAAAATGCAATTCCTTCTCGGCGTATTGAATTTTTACGAGCCGTTTCCACAGTCAGTCTTGTAAGATTATTTTAGGCTCCGCCTGGCAATGATGTGTGTTGTGATTTTGTACTGCCTTAATAACAGACGATTGTATCTGCAATATCGTCTCAAAAAAGATCTGAGCTTTAGCCGATGAACACGAAAAGCAAGATTCATCGGTTCATCTCTTCTCAACCAAGAAATAGTGCATACCGGCATATGCTAGAGCAATAAAAGAAAGGAAATAGAATGTCAACCCCGATAGGTCTCTCCAGAAAGCTGTAGCATTGAAACCAAAAGTGCTTAAGATAGTGGCTCCCGGGACTTCGATTGACAGCCCATACTTATACTCAATTAGCGTCAAGTACCTTACTTCGTTCACAACCAAGGCTTCCAAAGCGTAGTGGAACATAGACAACTTCTGGAGCCATAGTGCACTCGCAGGTATCGAGTCTCTGTTGAGTAGTAATCCAGCAAACAGCATGCTGAATAACATCACTAAACTGCCAATCAGGCTCGCAACACCCGTATCCTTGACCATCACCCCGATGAAAAGACAGACTGCAGCTGATGCTAAATTGAACATGACGAGCACAAGTAAGAACTTAAGCATGCCATGAGATTCAAAACTGAGACCAATCAGAGGATATACAACTAAGCCGAGAAGTACGGGTGGAAACACTCTCAGAGGAATAACATCAAAGATAACTTTAGACGTAAAGTATGAAATTGGAGTGTAAAATCCATTGGCCCTTTCTCTCACGAAAATTTGTCTCTCCGAAGCAAACACGTTTAGCGAGGTAAGTGTACTGAAACCAAATAACGCCAAAACGAAAAAAAACAATCCCAATCGATTTTGGAATCCAGATATATCATTCGATATATCGTAATAAAGAAAGCCACACAATAACGAAAGTACGATTGCGATCAGATAGTGCGTCAGAAGTAGCATCGGATTTCGATATAGATTTTTGAAGGTCCGACTGGACAGAATTTTGAACTGTTCGTATACACCTATACGCTTGTTGCCATACAACAGCTTAGGTAGATTATCCTCACTCTCATTCGCTGCTGAATCTATCGCACTGTGAATCTCCTCGCGCACAGATGCATGAATGCCTGACTCGTGATATTTTGAAACAAGAATTGCAATACTGGAAGCCTCCCGTTCTTCAGGAGTTTGTCTACCAGCTGAGTCATAATCTGAGTTCTGGTTGTTTTCCGCAATTCCGTTTGAGTGATCGTTCGTTGTATCTCTACTTGAAAGAGGAAGCCACTCGCTCGCTCCATGTGATTCGCTGTCGCTAACAATAGATTCGCCATCTGTATCTATGAAATGGCCGGTCAAGCCGCCATTGTGATTCTCCGTCACTTTCGCAGCACTCATTGTTAGGTCAATCAGGAAGTCCGCTAAATTGAAGCCAGGAGGACATTCATAGCCGATAGACGCAAAATAATCCTGACACTCATGTTGCGAGCCTGAGTAGACGACGTCACCACGAGATAACAGCAAAAGCCGATCAAACAGTGCGACTATGTTCGACCGTGGCTGATGAATAGTGAATATGATGGTACGTTTGTAATTCTGAGCCAGTAGCCTCAAGCACTCAATTACATTAAATGCATTGAAAGAGTCTAAGCCTGATGTCGGCTCGTCCAAAAAGATAATAGAAGGACTTGTAACGAGCTCGCAAGCAATGGCCACTCGCCGTTTCTCGCCACCTGAGATCCCTCGATGTCCGTCCCATCCAATAAGCTGATCTTTGATCTCCATAATTCCCAATTCATTCATAGTCTCCAGAACGCGAAGCTGTTTGGCGTTTTGCGACATGGTCTTAGGCAATCGAAGAAGTGCAGAAGTCAGTATAGTCTCATATACGGTCAACGTCGGCATCAATGCATCCTCCTGATCAACAAAACCAACAATAGACTTGAATTGGTCGTCAGTGACTTTATATCCGTTCACTAAAATTTCACCATGGATCACACCGCTCTTATTTTTATGTGCCAGAATGTCAAGTAGTGACGTTTTTCCAGCACCTGAGGCGCCTATAATGGCCATAATTTCTCCTGGTTGTGATACCCCTTGAATTCCTTTAAGTACAGGCTTCCCGCCTACATCGTATGTGATGTTTTTGAATGCTAAAGATGACGGAGTATGATTACTCATTAGTTTGTAAGATTCATCTTCCGATGGAAGTTTGATGGCACCTTCTGTTGCGTTTAGTTTCTTGATGTAATAGTGGAGCCCGAATCCAACGGCTGTTATGAACGACGTAATAATAAAAATGCCTCCGAACAGAATAGTCTGGTTCAAGCGTTTCCGAGGTACTAAGTAACCGGGAATTTCGGAATAGTGAAGACATTCTCCACTATAGCACTGAAGAGTAATGCTCTCATCGCCAAAAACTGACTGAATGAGGTCATCCATTGCCGGCTCGGAGAATTCACATTGATCGTGTTCGGAGTCGCACGTAAAGGAACCAGGTCCCGCGATGGCTTCATCCAAAAAATCTGTGATATCTATCGAACCGTCTTGACCACATAACATTCTGTCAGGTATACAGGAGCACTCGATTGTGTTACATTGATATTCTGTTCTATTCGTGGAGGGTGTAGCAGTCATGGAAAACTCGCACTCGGAGAGCTTGCAGTAAAAAGATTCAACCTCATCAATCCAAAATTGAAAGTTGCATGCTTCTTGTGTCTTGTTACATGAAAATGTGACTTGAGGACTCTGCCCGTCTAGAATATCAAGAATTTTGCGGTTCGTTACATCACACATTTGGAAATTTTCCTTGACAGCAAGACCACCCTGATAACACGCTCCACCTGTACCATCAGGCATCATTGCATTGCATACGCTATCTTGTTTACACACTGAAAACATTAATACAGGTTAAAATACGGTGTCTCGAATCCAGAAGCATACCATTGCAATTGATACCATCCCAACCCTCAGCGCATGTACAGGATTCACCTGTCCGCGGCATACGATCTCTTCCAGCAGCGAGAGAGTCGCAAACTTTAAATTAGTAATCAATGATCGGCGCACCAAGTCTGTTATCTTACCAGGTGCTAGACAGTCGTCTCCTCCAAATCCTGGTGGGCACTCGCAGTGGCCGTCGTATGGCCTACAATCCGCATACTGACTGCACTCGTACGCCGGAAGCAAACAGTTAAAACTATACTATTAATATACCATAGCGTTCTATACTGATTATAAGAACCTTACCATTGATCAGCTAATGCGCCTGTGCGGTCCTGTCCAAACAGCTCACCGCTAGCTATGGCCGATACATTGCTATGCTTCGCTGCATTGACTTGCGAGAACGTCAACAAGGTCGCCAGTGCAAATAGCTTTAAAAACCCCGGCAGCAAGTAGACGCGTGTCATTTTCAAGCAATTCGGCTGATGTGAACACGATGGTAAGATTGAAGTCAGTATTTCGCTTGGCACAGGATTTTGTCCAAGCTGCAATATCGCTGCACACGGTTGGTCCAATTAACTGGCCCACGAAAGCACAAGAAAGGCAAGTATGCGCACAATAGGAGGTTATATTACTTATTGCTTTGGTGTTTTTGATCTGAAAATTGATAAAACATGCAGTGATAACGAGTACACTATACCGCATCCAACAGTCGTAATGCGTAATATAAGCCGGGCAATGATGATTGAATGGCTGAGTGACCAACTTCGCTAAACCCGGAAAGGGTCACCGCCAGTCACAACCAGATCACATAAAATAATCCGCTGACCCGCGGTTAATAAGGTATCGTACAATCATCTACGAAAACTACAGAAATCTACGACATGTAGTATTCAAGTTAATCCAAAACTTTAAACTAGGTATATATTGATTTATGTACAGTCTTATTATCAATCGTCAGTATAGCCAAGAAGTATGCGATCACAAATCAAGATACGCCAAGGGCCAAATCACAATTAAAAATACAGCCCATAGAAAACATTGATCTTGAACACTGTATGGGTACATCGATAAACTAGTCATCGTCCGCATCCCAGTTACCGGGCATTGCCTGTTTAGGCATTTGAGGACCACCCGCTCGCTTCGCCATTACGATTTGATCAACAGAGAGGATAGTCTTCACTGCATCAGTAGCAAGATTTATGGCCCAGGACTTGGCTGACAAAGCGTCCAGAATTCCTATATCCTTGGCACTAATAATGCCAGTACCATCGTTATCGTCAACATCGACACCAACGCTCCAGTCATCGACTTTGCCATGTGCAGCATAAAGGCGACCGAGAATTTCCGTTGCATCGAGGCCAGCATTTTCAGCTAGAATCCAAGGGATACATTCAAAAGCTTCTCCATACTTTTTGATTGCGTGCTGAAGAATACCCGGTGTCTTTTCACCGAAAGCACCGATACGTTGGACTAGTTCAACCTCGGTTGCACCAGCCCCGGGGACTAACCGCCCGTCTTTTAGGAGAGCCTTCACAACACTGACACCATCATCGATCGCACGCTCGATATCTTCTAATAGACCCTGAGTAGCACCTCGCACGACAATAGTCGAAGTTCGCGTGATTTCACTTTCCTGTCTGATGACTGTAACGCGATCCCCGCCAATTTCGATTGTCTCAGCAATATCAACTTTGCCCATCTCCTCCGGCATGGGCGCACCAAGTCGAGGTAATGGTGTAGCACCAACAACCCTGCAAAGTCGTCTTAGGTCAAACTTAGAGGGCACGCGCATGACAAGAATCCCGTGTCGGTTTAGGTAATTCAGCGCTAGCTCGCCAACGTTTGCACCAGCAACCACAACTCTGATTCCAGTATCGGCAATGCTTTTGATAATTGCTTCCAGCTGAGCCTCCTCTCCTTTGGTGAAGTCAAGCATCTCTTTGGCATTGTGAAGCAGAACAGTACCTTTAGTTTCTGTTTGACTGATTTCAATCGGACAGGTGAACACACCGACTCTGGCAGTACCGTTGATCTTTTTAACAGATCCCTCAGGCTCGCGATTAAAAACCATACCTTTGACCACCCTACTCGAATCCAGAGACGAGCCCATAATTTTAACGACACGAACATTGTCGACATTGAAACCCTTTGGGTTTTTGGGCATCACTGACAACACAGCATCGCAAACAAGCTCAGCCAAGAAGTCCTCGTTGCCATACTGCTTTGAAGAAATAGCGGGTTTAATAGCTTTTATCAAAGAGCTCTTGTCTAGCATATCATCTGCGTTGTCGATTGCAAGCTCTTTGAGTGTATCTTGGGCAAACTTCTCAGCTAGCTCGTAGCCTTGAATGATATCCGCCGGGTGTAATCCAATTCTGATCAAATCTTCTGCCTTGTTGAGAAGCTCTCCGGCCAAAATGATCACCAAATTGGTGGCATCACCTAACTCAATCTCTTGCTGTTGACTTGCCATCACTAGCAGTTTCGCGGCAGGGTGAACAACCTCCAGTTCCCGAAGGATAGTAGCAGCATCACTGGTAAGAAAAACTTTTTGCAAATCTAAAGGACGGTTAGTTAATCTCAATAAATAAAGACCAGTCAGATTCATACGCACGATTTATGACAATCTTGTTACGGCCACAAGGACCAATCGATGTACGCACGATGGACGCGATCTCGCGGCAGGCTGCGATGTTTCGGTTGATGGCACCATCTTCGCTCTGATAAGTCTGGTATCCTTGTTTGAACAGCTGGCTGCCTGGCGCAGACGGAAGTGTAAGACCAGACATGATTACTTATTTTTACAGTAGCAAATGGCTCACCTTTACAATCCAAAGTACCTGATCTTTCGATTGTTCGTCGGCCTTCACAGAATCTTTTTTAACGCGATGTGAAAAAGGGCGGGTAACAAATATCAAACTACGCGCACTTCGCACTCGTTCCAAGCTGACTTGCAGTCAAATTTCTTACATAAACTTCTGCTCAAATACATCATATTAAGGCTTTCGTATTTAAGAAGTTTATTCTAAAAAATGGTGGACCGGCCAACAGATTAACTAATTAGTACGGGCGTGTATCTATTTGTCAAACACCCAGTTCTCATCAACGATTCTGCCTCTCAGCATAGGAGGTTCGGTGCCCTTGATGTATACATCCTCAAAGAGGAGTTTGGGTGAGGACTCAGGAGGAGGAGAGTTCTCCGCCTCGACAACTTCTTTCTCGACATAAGCTCTGATCTCTTTGTCAATAGCCTTGATGTCGGCTTCGGAGAGAATACCCCAGTTGAT
Source organism: Myxozyma nipponensis (assembly GCA_030580395.1). Classification (NCBI taxonomy): domain Eukaryota; kingdom Fungi; phylum Ascomycota; class Lipomycetes; order Lipomycetales; family Lipomycetaceae; genus Myxozyma; species Myxozyma nipponensis. Next base: position 99,656 of record JAKTSU010000027.1, read on the forward strand.
AAGGCTTTCTTTAAGTCCGCTGATAGGATCATGAGTCGAACGCATGCGCTGAATCTCCTCGCGCGTGCGGTAAGTCGTACCAGGATCAGACATGGAATGTCCACCGTATCTGTACGTCGAATACTCCAACACAAGGGGACCATTTCCTTCGGTAGTAAACTTCTTGGCAAAAGCACTAGCTTGCTTGACAGCAATCACACTCATGCCGTCAACCTTAATTCCAGGAATATACTGTCCACGTTGGTAGTACTCGGTTAAAGCCGAAGATCGAGCAGCCGAAGTTCCCATGCCATACTTGTTGTTTTCGCAAGCAAATACAACAGGAAGCTTCCATAGCTTAGCCATATTGTATGCTTCGAAAACTTGACCCTGATTGGCGGCACCGTCACCGTATAATGCAAAAGTAGTGTGCGGAAGGCCCTGGTAGTGCTTAGCAAACGCCAGACCCGCACCCACAGGGACTTGGGCGCCAACAATTCCATTACCACCGAAAAAGTTTGGGGCGAACATGTGCATGGATCCACCCTTGCCAAACGAGACACCGTCACGACGTCCCATAAGTTCAGCCAGGATTGATTTGACAGATGCACCTCTCATATAAGCAAAGCCGTGGCAGCGATAGGCGGTGATAATTTGATCGTCAGGGGTGATAGCATGCTCAATACCCGTAGCAATTGCCTCTTCGCCAATAGACAAATGGCAAAAACCTCTAATCTTCTTGGCCTTGTAGAGGGCATCGGCAGCAGTCTCAAGACGACGAACACTCTGCATATCCTTATACATCTTGATCAAGTCAGACTTTGTCACCTCAACCTCAAGCGAGGGGCCCTCATCAAGCATATAAGTCTCGAACGATGAAGGGTCAAGCGAGATGGTGAATGGAGTGTCGGCATCCTCGTCGGCGTTAGCATAGTGCACGATACAGATAAACTTGTCGCAAAAAAATAGAAAATCCCAGAAAGGTCAACAAGTCAAACACAGTTTAGAGTATACTGGTCCAATCTTGCGCCTTAATTGGAGCCAATTCGACCAGATCTATCAAAAAATATCACCTACCTCCGGTACGGAACCTGTTGGACTGGAGGTGCCAGTCGCCAGGGAGCGAACAGAATTGGCACGAGCAATGGCTCTAGCTCCAGAGGAGCGTAAAGCAGTCAGTAGCGTAGGGCGCATCATTGTCAGCGAGAGTCTGAACAATTCTCAATTGTACAATGATTGAACGTTGGTAGTGCGACTTGAATAGCGGACGACAACGCAGTGTTTAGTCGAGATATTTGTGCTTTCCCGACGCGGCGGGACCGGGAGCGAAGTCCGCGCGCTGCTGCGTGCTGCTTCGTACGCAGTGAGGCCGCTTTTTTCAGCACGCGTGGGATGTGTTCTTCGGCCAATAATCATACCGCAATGATTTTGCACACAAAACCCGGGTTGCTTAAATTTTGGTCGTTGTGCGATGATGTATTGAACGTGCAATTCATGCTGATAGTGATTTTGACTTGCTTGTTGTCACGCTTCTTCATAATATGGTGCTCTAATAGATGGAGGAGGGAGAACTACAGCAATGCATGAAGCATATTTATACTGGCAAGTGATTATTTATGTACAGTTGCAAGCTACCCGTCAAGTTAGTCGTTAATAGTACTTCGGTGCCGTGCCTTGGCAACTACGACCTGCTTCAAGTGAGCTTGTTCGTCAGCAAGATAGATACCTCTCCTTGAAGGACGTAGAAGCTGGTCAGATGACCATATTGGTACGGCTAAAAATGTTGAGAGTTCCTTTGGAACACATAGCCCGATAGTATTGCCCATGGCAGTCATAACTGTATCCCAGCCGTACTCATTCACAATCTCTAATCCCTGGGGAGTCGATGAAATCAGCCCCATGACAAAAAAAGCTGTGCCTTTGAGACTCCATACTGCAGAGGTATTGGCAATTCTCGAAATAGTCGCAGCCACTGTAAAATCCTCCAAAAACTGAACGCCCAACGGTAGAGATCCAACATTACCAAGCGCCCATAAGCAAGCTTTCAGCCTCTTTATAATCTGGTCATCCGAGATCTCATCAGCGTGAGTCTCGATGAAGTCAACAAATTGCTTCACATGATCGGTCTTTCTCAGCAACGCACATCCCTCTTGAGTGCGTACTAATTCTTTGTAGAAATGAGATGGTAGTGAGTTGCCCAGTACCTTCTCACTATCTCTTATCGGTGAAAGCATATTGCGGGAGACTTCGAGTTCGACAAGATCAACGTAGGCTTCGTTCTCAGTCTATCAACAGTTAGCAGTGAACAAAAATTAGATACCGAATGGAAGCCTACCGTAAACCATCTATTCATTTCATGCTCAATATGGTTGAGATCTTTCAAATATTTGAATCCTTCAGAAGACGTCAAGAACCGAAGTAAAAGAGGCCCATTGATGTCAGTCAAGTGGTCCAGAATTGGAGAGCATTTCACGATATAATCGAGAAGTACAGCATCATCACACGCGTTCCTTAACAATATCAATGCCAGCTCTCGAACTTCAAAATCTACGTCATAGAGTTGCTCAACAAGTAAATTGACAGACCATTGCATCACATTCAAATTATCTGAATCAATTAACGTAGCCAAATGTGATGTAGCAAAAAGCCGAACTTCCTTGTCGCCAGTAGTAAGAATCTTTGCGAGAATGACTCTAGGGTGTCCTTCCAACTGATAGTCCAATGCCACTATAAGCCTGATTATAAGGTCTTTTCGAGAGTTCAGCTCGCTGAGATGGTAAAACATGTTAAACATTCGCCATCGTTCTAGCATCAGCAGCCCATTCGGGTTACTACTGAGTGTCCCGAGCAACGTAAAATACCCACCGCTTAGCGTTGTTTCCAGCCTATGCTTGGAGAAGAGAGGTTCAGAAGAGGTGATACCGCTCATCGGGTCGAGTTGTGCTAAACATTCCGCAACTTGGCGCAATAACTTGTTGTCCATCAAGTATTTCACGCCTTCAGGGTTGGCAAGAAGAGTCTTGAATAGCACAGTGCCCGCTTTCACATAGGTGGCGCTAGTAGATGTCAATCGGATTTCCGAAAATCTGTACTTGAACGGTCTGTAGAAAGACATCAATCGCTTCATAAACTTGGTTGCTCGAATAGCTTCATCCAGTCTTTTGGGATTCAATAAAGGTCCTTGTATGAGCTCGATAAGTGTATCCCAATTCCACTTGGTATAGTTCTTGGTAGAGAGAACGTTAGTTTCAAGTAACAAACTTCTGAAATAGGTATCATCTAAGTGTAGGCCAAATTTTAGAACCTTAAGCTCAGATCTTCTTATATTACCCCTTGTAAGTCCATGTAAGTCTTCCGTTATATTCAAATGGTCATTTGCTTTTGATCGGTAGAGACTTTTGGTGATCTCGTCAATCTGATATATAGTAGAAGAGGCTGAAAATCGGCTTCGCGAGTCAAATTGCGCAGCAGAGGAAAAGAGAGGCGCCAGCACTTGTGATTTCACAGCATATCTTTGAGGTAAGACTCTTGAAGCCAAATCTATTATTTCACCCGTCAAAAGTATAGCCTTTCTCGTATTATCTTCGTCAACGTCCTCTTTGATAACGTAAATCAGATAGCTAAGCAAGTCGGCTTCCAAAAAGATGGCCATCAGAAGTGAGGTGTAGTGCTGACCAACCGATCGTCCTTGAGAGTGATCAGAGTACTTTTTGGGACTTATCCTTCCAGATTCAGTGAGCGTAGCCAAATGTTGCCCAGCAAGAAATGGACTAGACCAAGAGGGCGGGATAATATTGAAAATATCAAAAAAAAGGTCCATTATGATATCACGTAGTCCAGCAAGGGGCATTCTTAGGCATTGGATAAGTGACCTTAATGACCGCGCTTTGTACATGCACATGTAAAACAAGCCTTGCCATGTCTTGAGCAGGACAGTAACTACCTGGGCGCAACTTCTCAACTTTGCTTCGTCCATATGGTCCTTTTCCTGTAGTTCTGTAAATGCTGAAAGCGCAATATCGAGGTCCTGGCCTGGCCAGATATATTGTCTAGTTTCAGGCTTATCAAGCAGATAAATGAAGACGGTCGTTATTGTGCTTGATATTTGGAACGGGCCATTGCACAGAGTCTGTAACAAAACCTTCATGCCTCCCGTAGACACTACTTTACCGGGACTAAACAACGCAAGTTCCGCAAGTGTTTCAAGCGCAATTCCTCGCAATTTGTCTTCAGGTTGCTCGGCAACGGCCACCAGTGAGCAAATGACACCAGCTGAAAGCTCCTCCACTCCTCCTGGAATTTCCATGTACGCTCGGATAAATTTAATCGCCTGTTCTCTCTCCACGTGAGATTTGGAATCCTTCGCTAAAGATCTTATAATCAAAGCGTCTGTTTTTAGGCTTATAAAAGACCTCAGGGAATCGATACTAGTGATAGCAAATCGAGCGGCTCGATACCCTGCTGCGACCACTTCTTTCGCCGGGTGTAGAAGCAAACCTTGAATCCGTCTGCCAAATATTGTAAGTACCAACTCATACCGGAGCATAGGAAATTTTTGGAAAAGCTGGACTAGCTCATTCGCTCGAGATACCAAGTATTGCGGAGGTTTATCAGCACCTTCTATAGATTGTAGTATATCTCCTAATGCCCATGTCGGAGACTCGTTTTCTTCTACAATTAGCAGATTTCAACGTCAAATTTAACCAGATTGGCTCTTTACCTCTATTATCATCTTCCGCCGTCTGTGAAAAGTTTGTTATAATAGGATCAAGCCTGACGATAGGCGGTCTAGACGGACCGTTGGCGCTCATGCTAGTCGGTAGTATCGGTAACGGTCCATCTGTATCCGGCTCCAATGAATCTCTCATATCTCTCTAGGATTCTTTTGTCACCTTGATCCATCGATCATATTGTGTATTTGTCGTGGCTTAATTATTGGACTAGCGATGGCGACTGAATGGATAGATGGCCTTCAAGTTCGTTCTAGTAAGCCAACTAACTGAAGTTAGAAACCCATTGATTACTAAGATCTTATTAAGCAAAAGTACTCCTCACAGTGTGTTCTTGTAGTGGGCACGGAAAGAATGCAAACCTCGTTTATGATTGTGACTTTCAGTCAAGGCATTATCTTACCGACATATTTGCCTTTAGTGGATTACTGAGTCGACGGCATTTGACGGCATTTGTATTTGACGGCTCGGGCACGAAACTAAAAGTGATAAATTGGGGTGGAGTTTATCGGTCGTTACCAGTAACGGGTGAGAGATTGCGAGGACACTTGCAGGTCACGCACGTGTATAGCTTCAAAATAAAGAGATTTGAATCAGAATACGTGATACTCAAAATATATGCCTAAGGCGAAAATATCTTCGTCTACGCCTCAGAAGGCGCTTGGATTACCTAAGCAGAAGAATGTGTTAAGACCAACACTGGACAATCCATATACGCGTGTTTTATGGTTGGTTTCCTTATCTTAAATCTCAGTTAGAAAAGATGCTAATATGCTGTAACAGGCCAGTTGTAGGTGTTGAAGACGGAGAAGTTATTGTGGATTTGCTCTGCAAGTTGCTTTCACCACTGCATGGTTACTTCAGCACTCGAAAGAATCAATCAGTTCAGAGCTCAAAAGATCGGCTTGAGAATCTTGCTGTTCCCGAGATCTTATCATCGCTCACCATAGGACTCAACGCTACTACCAAAGCTCTGGAGTCTCAAGTGAAGCAGAGGAGCCTTGTAAATAGGCGGAATAGAGTAGGGCCAAGGAGTAATTTGGCGTGCGTATTCGTCGCTCGGGCTGATCTCTCACCTCTTGTATTAGTTTCTCATTTCCCTCTTCTTTGCTCTCAGTCGTCTACTACAGTTAAGCTCGTTCAACTTCCAAAACAATCATTAGCGAGACTTCGGGCGGCTACATGTCTGGAGAACGTTGAGATCATAGGCTTGATTGAAAATGAACCAGGTGCACAAATTCTACTCGAAGTTATCCAAGGAAAGATAAGTGATGTCGCCATCCCGTGGACAGAATCCTCTTTTCAGGTGAAGCAAGTACGAACTTCTACCTCGTCTAAACCAAAGAAGACATGACCAACTAGATGACTTGACAGTCTTGCTGGATTACCAGCAGTCTCAGCATTGAGATCAGTGATCTGCAGAAATACGCTACTAAGCGGAATGTAGACACTCTTGCTGCTTGCTGCTCATAGGCTTAACGTTGATATCACTTGACAGCTCATTTATGTCATCTATGGATTGCGTTGTTGTGGACAGAAGAGAGGGGGAAGTACGGTCGATTGACGTGGGTCTAAGATCAGATTTTAAAATTTCCGTCTTCGCTACCTGATTAAGCCGGCATATATCCAGTTACGACGCTTTCTTCTTAGCCAAAGTTGACCAGATATTAAATGGTTAGCGGACATCAAAGCAAAAAAAATAGGCTGAAACCGGCAAAAGGTAACCGATTTAAGATTACGAAGCCACGTTGATCAATGTACAGAGGTATTGGTAGTTACGACACGCCAAAAAAAAGAGCTGGTCTATAACGGTTGCTGCTAAAATAAGATTAAACAATTTTCCATCGCTCGTCCTCCATAGAAGTGTACCCAAGAACGCGCTATAGTAGAATCTGTTGTTATGGCAACCATGGCCCCATGCCGCATCATCAAAATAAACAAGGCTTCATTCTGACGCCCTTCGCCAATATACATCGTCATATATTTTGCGACTTAAGAGGACTACAGTTTTTGATCAATATTTCTTGACAGTCGTCAGCTTTAAACTCTTTCTGTACTCAGTATCCACAGGACGTTTGAGATCGCCAGATAGCAAATTCAAGATACATTCCAGATTTCGGTATGCAGTCCCCAGTTGAGCCAGTCTCGACTGGCGAAGAAGTACCAGACAACTTCATAGTTTCAAGTACTTTACCCAAGCCTCCAAAAGTTGGAGGGCCACTTTCCGATGTTTCTGTGAGCGATCCAAGAAGAAATTCTCCCTCCACGCTTGATCATCATCGCGCCCTTGGTATCAACGTCGGTAATGGCATCAACAAGTTGGACTCAGGAAGATTATCACCAACAAAAGTGGCGATGTCATTTTGGCAAAATACGGAAAAGCTTTCTGGATTGACTGAAAATAGGGGTCATGGATTCAAAGAACCTCTTCTTTCAAATAAAGGTACCAACAAATTCGTTTATCAGAACTCTGATCATGAGTCAAAGGCAAATCCGCAGTCTTCCAGGTCGTCATCGCCAGGAAAGAGGTCATCCTTGATTTCGTCTAGTGGCTCTATACGGAGTAAAAAAGTCACTTTTGAAATGGCTCCTCCTCAAGTCGTGGAGTTTGAGTCAATCCACGATTCAAATTCGCCTATTGAGTTTCATGACGATATTGCTTGCAGTTCGTATCAACCAGACGAGAGTCCAAGTGACCTTGATATTGAACAAGATCTGCCAGAACTTCCTAAAGCCACAGAGCTATCAAGACCTTCTCGCCAGCCATCTAGAGGAAGACCGTTACCGGCTGTACCTACACGTTCGATCTCTGTCAGATCACCGCAGCTGGGTGCGGTCAAGGAGAACTCGGACGTTGTAGAGGAACATACTCTACTAGAAGACCCGAGATCTCGATCGCAAGGATCCTCTCGAAAATATTCGGATATGAGTTGTGCTTCGGACGTATCTTTTGACGCTATGGCACTTATAGACTCCTATAATACTCGTGATTCGACTGCTGGTCAGCTAGATCAACAACTCTCGGACGTTCGGCAAGAACTCTTTGACGAACGTTGTGAGTATCAATTCGGCGATAATATTGTTGATGACGATAATGACGATGACGACGATGATGACATGAGCGTTACCGATCTTTGGAGCCAGAAACTTCAGTTTGAAAATTATGAAGTTGAGAATTTGCCAGCAGATGAATTGCCGGTTGCCCTAAGTTCAGTCAATGGAGACAAAATATGCAGCGAAGATCATGCATCAAATGAGCAAAGTATAAAAGATTTGCTTCATCCTGAGAATAATCTTGGCTGTGAAAATATTCCAACTATGCTCTATGACAAAGAAGAAAGGGAGATCGACGTGCTTAGTGTAGAGAAAGCTAAAGATCAACTTCTTCCATCCGCAATGAACGATGCATTGTCTAATGATCATATTGAAGAAGGGCGCGTATCTATGGAAAGCCTTAAAGATACAGAACTTAAAGATCACCAGATCGAAAGAAGGCCTTTGACGTATGAAGACTATCATCTCGAGCTTCCGTTTGACGGGAACTCAAATGATTCTGGACTCGGTTTAGACGATTTTTGGAATTCAGCAGCATATCTCAATGGGTCTTGGAAATCTACAATAAGACCGCCTATTGGGCTCAAAGCTAGAGCAAGTCTTGTCCCTGGAGAAGCTTTCGAACTTGCACAAACACGACGCAAGGTTAGCGGTGACCAGGTTCAGCATAAAATACTCAATCCAGTGATAGACCTGGCTCAGCTTTCAGAACAAGTTCAGCAAACAGAGCATGGGCTTATCTTGGATCTCGAGGAAAGTTATGATGAAAATAACTTGCTAGAAAACCTTACGCGTGAATTTGAGAATGCCGTTGAAATTGAGAAGGTAAATAATCGACTGGCATGGCTGTCAGCAAACCGTTTACTAATTTTTTAGCGCGGGTACTTGCTCAGGCAAAACACAAATGTTGTATACGCCAAAGCTGATGTAGATTTTACAGATGACAGTGAGACCCCTTACCAAAGGTGGTTATCATCATCACCAGAGTTGCCTTTAGAAAGCTCATTTAAATCGAGCAAAGCTGACAAGACGGAGCCAGATGTGTCAAATATGGTATGTTCTATTGCAATGTATCTTTTAGATTGGCTTTAACAGATAGTTGACTGAGAAGAACCATGTGGGTGCCTCTATGCTTTTGGATGACACAAAGGTTCTCAAAAAAGAGATGCCGCCTGTCAAACCAATGGTTTTAAATGACAATCCGCGGCCGATTCACCCGGTGATGAGAACGACTGCATCGTCATCGAAACCAGCTGATTTATATCCTGATCCAGCTGACAGAGGTCGGCTGTTTGTCAAGGTACTTGCTTTGAAAGATATTAAACTTCCTTTGCCTGCTGGTTGTCCATCGTACTTCACGTTGACACTCGATAACGGTATTCACTGCGTTACTACTGCAAATCTGAACCTCACTAAGAATGCACCTGTTTATCAAGAGTTTGAACTGATTGTCGGTCGAGAACTTGAGTTCATTTTGACCCTGAAGGCGAAAGTCGGTCATTCTGAATCACCTGCGAGAAGCTCACCAACTTCGCCAAGAAAGAAAGGCTCTATTTTTGACAAGATTTTTAGCTCGCCAAAGCGAACTAATCCTGTGAGCTCAGTTTCGAATCATGGCTATGAGCAGCTCGATACAATTATCGGGAAAGACGGATCTTTTGGCAGATCTTACATCTCACTTTCTCAAGTAGAGAATGAGATTAATATGACTTCCAAGATACTTGAGGTTCCCTGCTTTAACGAATGGGCAGTCGAGTATGACGTAAGCAAACCTAAACGCTCTAGCCGGCAAGCAGTCACTCCTTATCCGATTGGCAAAATTATTTTGCAGATGCTTTTCTGGCCAAAGTCAAAGCATGAGGATATTCCACACTCGTTGAATGCTTGTTTGAGGGCCCTCCAAACTGAGATATGATGTCGATTAGCGCTGAAGTCGAGCACACTTTTTTGAATTTACAAGGACGATTTGGTATTGTTGTTTAGTGAGATTGGTAATATATTTTAATTTGGTAGTATTATATATATGACTGTAATATAATAGTCTAGCCTGTAACGTCTGTTTCCGATAGAGTCTAATATACATAAATATTCCTATGTTGGTGATTAATAAGAATTCACCTTCAGTTAACCGTTCCATCTCAAGTGCCGACACTTCAGACACTTACGGTCACAGCTCTACGCAATCCAGTGGAACTTTAAATCTATCTCGTTTGTAAGCAGTCTCCCAAATTTTCTCCTTCACCTCGCATCCCACTTGATCAATGACATCGATCGCCCACAGGACATCTAGGTGCTCGTAACCTTTAATCACTTTTCTTGTCAGGAGTACAGTGTTCGGTTCAGCATGATCAAATCGCTCGAGAAGTCGTTTCCCGTCAACCAATAAATCGTTCTCAGCTATCCATAGGCCTATGGGTGGACAGCGTTCATCAAACCACGGAGTATCTTTAGTCTGAGGGAAAATGCAACGATTAGTAGCAAATCCGTCACTACCGAGCCACCATCTTAAGCATTAGCACTGTGTTATAGATAAAAAGTTATTGGCTTACCTCATGCTTTCAGCACTGATATATACTGGTGAAAATTGAAACATGCGTCCTTTCAGCTGTCGATCCCATCGATGATCTGTCCAATTAAACAGAAATTTGAACATTGCAAAAGAAAAGAAAGCCAGTAGAGAATTAGGAATGAATCTCTTTAAAGCTATCATAGACGGTATAAAAGCGTGGATGCCAAACAAAAGTCTGAACATTGAAGGTGATAGTTTTCTGATAAATTTAAAGAACTTGCGGTCGACTAGTGTACTTGCATAGACAGCCGGGGAAAGAGCACAAAAACAGCTAATTCGCTCCCCGACTTCTGGTACGTAAAACTTGGAAAGAGCTAAGAACATTTGGGTTGTACCTTGTGAATGAGCCACTATTGCAAGTCGTTCGTGGCCTGTTTCTTTCAAGACATTGTTAACGAAGCAAGGTATATCTTTCGTAGCCATATCTCTAACATCCCATTCCTATAAGTAGGACGCAAATTAACGATGCTTGTACTGTAGTTGAAATTGCACAGACTTACCCACATCCGAGGATCATTATATCCATAATCCAGATGTTTATGGTCGAATCCACATCTATTATTGCCCAGCCATACATCATAGCCGCTACTTTGTTAGTAGGAAAGAAGTAATGGATAAACAGATTCAAAAACCTTTTACATAAATAAAACGCTAGACTGTTCTCTTCGTTAACACAAAAGGCACCAGCACTTTGAAGCAGGCCATGAATGAGAAGGACCGGATACCTTGCTCGCCTCTCTTCTGAAGAATCGTTCGGATCTATGACTCTGAACATGCTCAACACGAATCTATCCTCTGTCACCACCTCGAATGTCTGTACCCTAAGGCCACTGAGCGAAGCATAATAATTAATATCGCGAACTATCTTCATATCCTTTCGAGTTCGGCGTTTCTTGTTCTCGGCCTCTGTCTTGATGAACGGTCGCACCTCTGCCTCGCGCTTAGTTAACAGCTTAAGGGTATTATTTTTAATCCGAGTTGATGCGTCAGTTATAAGTGATGCAAACATCAAAGATGAAAGAAATGTGAAGGTGAAGACGCATGACACACCTCGACGAGCATAGCATGTCAGGGAAGAGATGAACGTCGGGTTTTTGTATCGTGCTACACGTATTAGTAGCTAGAATATTTGCTTCAAGTGATATTTAGTATCTTACATATCCTTAAGTTATCACATCCAGTGAGCTGCCGCCGGCTTCGCTCGTCCCAGTCGGAGAGTTCACGAATGGACTGGCAATGGCGATAATCGCTACCAGAACTAGACACAGGACGCGACAAGTTATTGCGAGGCATCACTGAGTCAATTCCATCTTCATCAGTAGTTGAAGACAATCCCGTAGAGTTAGTTCTGCTTGATAAGGGTCTCGAACGGGGCTTCTCTGTGATGGTGCCTGGATAAGCATGTCCATTCTGTACTGAAGGTATGTGGAGCTCTGTCGCTGCTGACATTGCGTGAGTCCCTCGAATAAAAGACACTCTTGATACCCGTACTACCAAAAACATACAATAGCATGTCCGACTGTTACAGTCGCTTGGTCCACCGACTGTAAACACAGGCTTGATTGAAGCCCTTCGACTTACCTAGCCATTTAATCCGAACCCTCGATCAGTTGGGAGAAATCGGTCCGCACCACTTTATGTATGCGATAAGTAGATGCGATGCGATGCAGCAGCGCCAAACTAAATAGTACGGGCACTTCAAAGCAGCGGACTCGCCTAGTTTGATGCTTGTATATCTAAGAGAGTGAAGTATGCTGCAGGCTGGGGGTAAGGGTGATAAGAACCCGAAAGAGGAGTCCTCAGAGGACATTACCGGAGACTATGATGCGCGCGACTTGGATAGCGACATCATCGGCACACACGATATGCAAGAAAAGCTCATTGTAGACGCTACTCGAAAGCGAAACAAGCGGGTATTGTACAAAAAGGTTCCTACAATATCTAACGATTCGCTGGATGATGGATATAATAGTGCGGAGGAAGAAATTGAGTTGGATGCCGAGACTCATTTGAAGTATCTACGATTGAAAGTAAGCAGAAGATCGAGATTTCTGCTTATCATGCGCTGACTCTTTCTTCAAGAATCGTAGGATGAATTGCTTAAAAATGTTTGTTTTTTACGTGCTTCTTTCTCTCGTCCTTTTTATCGTGGGCAGTGCGGTTTTTGCTGGCATCACGAACTATAAGGGTATCAAGGACAAATTGCTGTCGTCAACCAAAACAACATCAAAGAGTCTATTGAACAACGGAACTCACGATTTTTATCAAACATCAATCCTTATATCGTTAGATGGGTTTAGACCAGACTATCTGTCGGAAACGACTACTCCGGTTATGTACAAGATTTTCCATGATGGATTCAGTACTCCGTACATGTACCCATCATTTCCCTCTGTAACATTTCCCAATCACTATACTCTGGCGACCGGATTATACCCATCTGCACATGGAATTGTTGGAAATACATTCTGGGATCCTGAACTGGAAGAACAATTCAACTATCATAATTCGACACACTCGCTTGGACCTGAATGGTGGAAGGGTGAACCGATCTGGGTAACTGCTACCAAAAACAAGATTCGCACTGGTGTCCATATGTGGCCAGGTAGTGAGGTTCCCTGGGACCAGTATGAACCTGAGTTTGTCGACAAATTCAATCAATCAGAAGTTCTCGACCGCAAAGTTCGAAGGCTGTTGGACTGGCTAGATTTAGACATAGATACAAGACCGGAACTTATGTTGGTTTATGTCCCTACCATAGACACCTTGGGTCATAAATATGGTATTGATGGTCCTGAAATTGATGCAGGACTTCAACAGGTGGATGACATGATCGGCTCAATTCTAAACGGCGTTTCAGAGCGAAATTTGACTCATATTGTCAACATGATTGTTGTTTCGGATCATGGTATGGCTCCTACTAGTAATGAGAGGCTTATATTTCTAGAGGATCTCGTGAACGTAAGTCAAATTCGCACAACAGATGGGTGGCCGCTGTTTGGTCTTCAACCTATTGACGGAGTTTCGTCAGAAAAGATGTTTGTTGATATTATGGAAAAGAGAGTTGATATAAAAACGCAAGGTGGCTACGAAGAGCTTGAATTACCTCATTGGAAAGTCTATTTGAAAGACGAGATGCCGGAAGAATACCATTTCGGCGGTCCATCCGGCGGTTTGTATCAAGACAGGATAGCTCCAATATGGATCGTCCCGGAGGCTGGCTGGGCGATCACCACTCGAGAACAGCTAAAGAGGCAGAATGGAAATTTTCATCCAAAGGGTTTACACGGGTTCAACAATACACATCCGCTCATGCGCGCCCTTTTCCTAGCAACAGGGCCCGGTTTCAAGGACGGCTTTAAGGCCGAGCCATTCTACAACGTCGAGTTATACGATGTCATGTGTTCGCTCATGAACATCACCGGGGCCCCCAATAATGGTACATTAGGCGGCACCCTCAAGCCTCTACCCGACGATTTCGTTGATACAGAACCATGGACGGGGTTTGAGTTTCATCTTCCAGGTGAGAATAACGATACTATGGATTTTGACGAAGGAAAGAGTAAACAGTGGCTTGAATATTTCGGAGACAAGTTAGAGTCTTTGAATGATGAGTTCAACGATCTTCTGGACAAAGCTGCGCATACTGATGAAGATGATGACATAAAGTTCGTTTAGACCACGTACTAGGTCTCTATATTGTGATTAATGGATAGGAGTATGTTGCGGCATTTTTGGAGAAAATTTATAAATCGTATTTATATATAATTGTTACCTCACAGTCAGTTAAAGCTTTGAGCTTTTAGTGCTAGCGAGCCATCCAAATTCGAGTTTAGTATCGGCACCTTGGTCTATAATCACATTGACCAATGCTACACGATTAGATATCAAAGCTTGATAAGCAGCTTGTTCGAGCTCCTCTGGTGTCCGCACAAGAAATCCCAGCCCGCCAACAGCTTCGGCAATTAAATGGTAGCGTGTCTCGAATCCCAAAGCTGTACTAGGAAGAGGAGCTTTGTCAACTTGTTTGTAGAGTTCTGGTCGAACTCCATGATAAACACCGCTATTGTTCATAACAAAAATAGTCATCGGTAAATTGCTCCTTACTGCCGTTTCCAGCTCCATTGCGGAAAATCCAAAAGCAGAATCGCCCTCAATTGCCACTGGATGGAATTCGGGATGGGCTACAGCTGCCGCAATGCTGTAACCAATCCCAACTCCCATAGTTGCCATTGTGCCCGCGTCAAGCCGTCGCCTTGCCTTAGACACGTCGAATGCATTGCGCGCAATATCCATAGTGTTGGCCCCCTCGGATACGTATAGGACGTCCTTCTTGGATCGGTGAATAGCCTCCTTGATGATCTTATATGATTGCTGATATGACATAGGTACGCCAGTCTTTTGTGCCTTCTTCTCTCCAGTGGCAACGTTTTTCTCACGAGCTTCAATCAAGATGCGTGGCACTTGTACCAGTTTATACTTTCCAAGCTCTTTTCTCAATTGATCAACTACCATCCCAATGTCGCCTACCAAGGCATACTCGATATTGCTGGAGTTATTGTTTCCCAATTCCTCATACGATATATCAACTTGTATAATTTTAACATCCGATCGAAACTTAGGAGGCTCTCCGTAATGCAGAATCCAGTTAAGACGTCCACCAAGTAGTAAAACGACGTCCGCGGTTCTCAACGCAGTACTCCTCGCAGCAGAGAAGTTTTGAGGATGATCGTCAGGAACTACACCTTTACCCATCGGCGTGGGCAGAAAAGGAAATCCTGAATTATTAACAAATCTAGTGATGTTCCCTTCTGCTCGGGAGTACGCTGCACCTTTGCCGATTATAACCAAAGGACTTTTAGCCTGTTTGAGAAGAGATGCAGCTATTTTCACCCTATCGGGATCTGCAATTGCCTTGGGTGCAGGACCTGCGAGCTCAAGTTTCACATTATTTGACGCATCAGTTGATCCTTGAATGTAGTCAGCAGGGAGATCAACATACGTCGCCCCCGGACGTCCAAAATATGCTGTGCGGTACGCCTTTTCCATGACATGTGGTAGAAGTCCTAGGGCTGGCGGACGAGCAGCAAACTTCGTTAAAGGCGCAAGAAGTGAGACTTGATCAATTTCTTGAAATGCGCCTTTATATACTTGTGCTGTTTCGGAGGACCCTGCTAGCACCATCAAAGGAAAGCAGTTATGGGTGGAGTTACCGATGCCGGCCACAGTGTGAAGTACCCCAGGACCGCCAACGACGAGGCACACACCAGGCTTTCCGGTCAAGTAGCCATAAGCAGTAGCTGCATACGAGGCAGATTGCTCGTTTCGAAACGCGATAAATTTGATCCCCTTGGCAATACAAGCGTCAGCAACCTCTATAACGGGTATGCCGACGATGCCGAACATCACCCTCACCCCTAGATCGTACAACGACGATGCGATGAGCGCAGCCCCAGATATGGGCGATGGTTGTGCCATGACTTGCATGCTATCCGTATAGGTACTAGTCGGTCTTCTGGTAGTTGTATCCCGTCCAGGACCTTTTTTGCAGAGCTTCCAATGCTTACGTCGTTTACAGATATGTATGCCGAGATGACCCGGGCCGGATAGCGGAGAAGCAATGTAATGACGTCACGTGTTATTCATCAAACTTTCGGTCCAGACATATATGCAGTAATTCAACAAACAGGCAAAGCTTGCAGATCGGCCAGATGACTATGGCTCAGAGTATCCCTCGGCTCCTTGCATTATCAAGTACTTCATGCTCGTCGATAATGACGATTACTTGTGCATGCAACACATTTAATTAAGTAGTTACCTTCCTTGTGTTACCCGGAGTACTGGCTTGCGTGGTTGTAGAGCAGTTAGGTAAATATGACAATAAGTTCAAGTGTGCTATTCCTGATCAAGTAGAACGCAAACCAAATCGAATGCATAATGCTGTTCTTTTCATTCTTCAAGACATTAATAGACCAAGAGGTGAGTGCCAAATAGAATTACGCGCAAAGGCTGTACCTACTAACTATATCCGCAGGTCACGGTAGAGGTGGGCCGACGTTGTCTATTGTTCAGGTTATCGTTGTTTGTATACTAACGGTATCTTCAAAGTTAAAAAATGACATGTCATTAAAAGGCACACTGAAATCTGTGGATCAATTCTTGAATATCAAATTGGATAATATTTCTGTTGTCGAGGAACTCAAATACCCACATCTGGTAAGAATGATTTCGGTTTTAAGCAGATTATCGCAATTAATCCCTGCAGTCAGCAGTCAAAAACGTGTTTATTCGAGGATCAGTTGTACGATACGTACATTTGCCGACTGAAGCTATTGATATAGGCTTGCTGGAAGATGCAACCAGACGAGGTAGTGTTCATTTACAACTAATTTTTGATGGCATGTTCTCACGCGTTTTTAGAGGCTGAGAGAACAAAGAACGATAAAGCGGTTTAAAAATGTGGTTTAATATTTGATGTACATTATATATTTTAGAAAAATTGACTTTTTTCTCTATATAATCATGTTGTAATCTTCATCGCGAATTCCAATGTCTCGCCAACGTCTGGGTAAATGATATCAGCCTTGTCCATTGCCCACTCGGTCCAGTTTTTGAGATATTTGGTTCCTCGTCCTATTGTCTCCATATCTCCAATAACGCAAAGTTGCATTCTTGGTCTCGTGATGGCGACTAAATGAGTCATATCAGCACCTTCCACCACATTTTAAAAACTGACTGTGTTCCAAAAGAGAACACAGCCCAATAAACAAAATGCAGCTTACCGTTCAGTCTGCGGTCCTCTTTTAAAAACCCTACCTCGCCTTCGGCATTACTCCTGACTAAAGAGAGAATAATAACGTTTTTCTCTCTGCCTTGGAAACCGTCCACAGATGCTACCTCTATACCTTCCTCGCGATTTGCATCCCCGGCTAATCGGTCAATAAAGCTTTTTAAACGCCTCGATAACAACGAGACTTGTCCATTGTAGGGAGAAATGACGCCGATATCACTGGCCTTGACACCATTTTGTAACAACTTCTCAATATGCTGGATCGCAATATAGGATTCGAGATCATTTAGTCGGCTGGTATCAGAGTCGCCTATATCAGTCGAGACTTTGGACTCCGGGAAATCACCGCCTTGTGTGTCATACCAGATGACCTTTGTAGTGGTCAATTCTGAACTATTCACATATTCTATATCTGATAATTTCTGATCTCTAACCGCTAAAGCGGCTACTAATTTACCACCATAGTGTGAACTTGACGGATACTCCATAATATCTGAGTTCATACGATATTGTATATTCAACAGTCTTTTGATCTTATCACCATACAGAGTTTCTAGTCGATCAAAAAGAGTTGTACCTAGAACTTTTGCATTGTTTAGTACTTTGATCGTAGGTGGCAGTTGCTGGTTGTCTCCGGAGATAATCAGTTTCTTGCACTCTTTATGATGCAAAATTGGAATCCAGCACTGAGGCTCAAGACTCTGCGAAACTTCATCAATAATAATGGTATCAAACTCGATGCTATTCATGAAGTAACTGCCGGCGCCATGAAGTGTAGATACAATGACTTTGCCAGTATTAAGCACTTCTGATAATGCTTTGCGTTCACGCATTCGATATTCCCGCCGCAAAAGTTTTATCTCGTCGTAAAGTTGTCTCCTCTCGCGTCCAGATTTGGTCTTTTTGACTCTCTTTAGGTGGGCATCAATATCATCACGTGTATCCCGAATTATTTGTCCAGCATCGGATATGCGCAGGACATAGTCGAGCGCGTGTTTCTGTGTCGCATGCGATATTCTGGCCGGATGGCCAATCCTCAGAAGCTGCGATGGTTTTATTAGACCATCCAGGCGTTCGAGAATAGTGTCTTTTATTAGCATAGGCAAACGGAACTCCAATATATAAAACTTACCAACAGCAGTATTGCTAGGCCCACACACCAGTAGTCGCTGACCCATAGCTACTAGTTGGCGAATTGTTTCGACCAGAGTATACGTCTTTCCTGTCTATGAAGTCAGTGATTGCCCTGTAACACCCTTCTGGTATACATACACCTGGCGGACCATGTATTATGGCGACCTCTATCTCGCTGGTAGCAAAATCAACTGCTGCTCGTTGCGAATCGTTCAATGAGTCGTCAAAGTAATTAAGCTTTTGTTGTCTTGCGAAGACATTCGGTTCAGCCAGTCCAAGCAGAACTCTCTGGAGCAACGTAGGACTCGAAAGGTTCGCCAGTTCTTCCAGGGTCTCGCTTAGACGTTTGTATGTCGTTACATTGGCTAGCTTGACAACCCATATACCTCGGCCGCTAAGATTATTGGCTTCATCTGCGAAATTCTCGTCCACCGAGACGTGAAGTCCATCTTCAGCAATCCTGGAAACGACACCCGTCAATGCATCCGTTGCCTCGGCTCTTTCGTTTTGCTTTTGCCTTGTTGTATGCATCTGGGCTATGGCCTTTGGCGTGGGTCAGTGTAGGCCACATTCAAAATTTGTTGAAAGACTCTTACTACAATATCACCAGATCGGATGGTCCCGGCTCCTTCTATCTTTTGGGATACTGCACTATCCGGCTCCAGCTCGACTGAGACTCCTCCTCCAAGTGCTGTTCGAACGTTGGATATAACAAGATTTACGATGGCCAGTCCATGTCGTGCAAGAACTTTGGGAGGCTGTGATGAGAGTTCCTGTTGCACCTGCTCAACTTCGTATTCTTTCTCCTTATGAAGCGCGCGTTTGAACCTCTTTTGCAAACGTGTTGCTGCGTCTCGAGGATCATTTTCTTGTGAAAGCGTACTCTCGCCTG
The DNA here is from genome assembly GCA_030580395.1 of Myxozyma nipponensis. NCBI lineage: Eukaryota > Fungi > Ascomycota > Lipomycetes > Lipomycetales > Lipomycetaceae > Myxozyma > Myxozyma nipponensis. The sequence goes on from JAKTSU010000027.1 coordinate 118,804, forward strand.
ATTCTGTCATATGGATGTATATGCGCGTGTTGCGTTCGTAAGCATAGCTTGCTGTCGTCGTGACTCGTAAGTTAAGTGCGTAGTTTCTGAAATGAGTTTAAATACAGAAAATCTGAGCCGCATAATGCCCAGCTCTCCTTAATTGACCCATGATCCCAATGGCGTACTTAGCTCATCGAACCTAGACTAAAGGGCAAGTTGAGGACAGGTTGCTTGATCAGTCAAGGTGGCAGACTGGCAGCCAGCAAGACGATCAATGCCGGAATCAGACCAAGCAAAGACCACCAGACAGATTGTCCAGTCACTCCGAGGCAGCGTGCGGGAAAAAGAGATTATCATACATGGAGGTACAGTGTCAACCTCATTTAGTGTACGGACAGTGTGTTCTGACTCAAATCAAGGCACTCTGGGATTACTCAAACAGCTAAGAGAACTTGGCCGTGGCAGACAGCTAGTAGAGGAAGTGTTTGATAAGGAGGTAAGGCGTAAAATGATATGGCAAGCCTGGTTACTAAGATTTATTTTGAAGACACTACAAACTGTCTTCGACTGCGCAGTAACATACGACGATGCCGAGATACAACGCACCGCCTTGCGGGTGATTGCAAATGCCCTGCTACTCAGCGAACACCTCAGAGCCGATATCTCATTTTTGTCTGATCTACTCCACCGCTTCAAGGTAATAAACCGGCACTTCTAACGTCCGACCATCTACTAATGTAGACAGACCGCCAGAGCTGACGACGAGCTCATTGTTAGCCGGATATTATTTTTGGCAGTATTAAATCCAGTAGCTCTCGAAGATGACCATGACGACAGCTGGTTTGCTTATTTGGATGGCGTAAGGCACGAAGTTCTTCGTTTTGATGTACAGTGTACAGCTAACATGCAGCCCAGCATTTGGAACGCCATGCCGTTCAATCGGTTAACAACGAGGCACTTGTCGAGACATGTAAAGCTCTCTATACCATACTGATGCACAATGTACCTCCTGAATACTACAAACATAGGTATGATTAAACTGCATGATACACTAACTTGCGCTGACTGCTTAGGTTTTTGGAATTTTTAATAAAGCTTGTCGAGATTGTACCGAGAGAACTTCAAAATCCACTGACTAGCGTCTTGTCATGTCTGTATAAGTTATGTACACTTATCGGACCGCAACCACTTCAATGCGACGAGGTTAATTGTACATTATTACTTCTGGACGTGTTAGATAATGGATTAAGGCAATTTCCTCCAGCGACGGACGATGTGCTCTCTCCGTTATTGCTATTAATCCTTTACTTTGCATCGAAGGGCAACAATCAGGTAGCTCTCCAGATACAGAAGCACGTCGTCCCACGGGAAAGGTATGATTCGAAGTCCGTATGAAAGTCGACCAAGCTAACGTTTTTAGTGAAAGAAACACACCATTAGGCAAAAACGATTCGACACCGTCTAGATTACTGCAACTCACCGAGGATCCCAGTCGTCCAAAATGCAGAGAAATTATATTTGAGATATACTGGAACATTAGTGGCAAAGATGGTGAGTTGGTTTTGCTTATTAATTACGCCTTCTGACCGCCAAAACAGTGAATACATTTATCAAGCAGATTGGATTCGGCTACGCCATTGGATACATTGTGACACATAATATAGCTGTGCCGGACGACATTTTAAGTCAGCACAATCCGCCCGACGATGCGAGTGGTATCACAGGACAGCATTGGCAAACCGAATCCCAAAGGAATCTTGATGATATGACTGACGAAGAAAAAGAGCGAGAAGCGGAACGTCTTTTCGTTTTATTTGAACGGTATGACAAGCATACGCGTATCATTTATCAAACTAACAGCGTATAGGATAAATAAAAATGGAATTTTGAAGATGGAGAATCCAATACGTACAGCGGTTGAAACGGGTAGACTGCATCAGGTGGAGGATGGCCAACTGGACGAATAGCTCAAGCCACGAACTAAATATAGCATAAACTACTTTATAAGTTTTAAGACTATAACAATTACAACAGTAGATTTATATAACAAAGCCGTGAACACAATTTTTTTTTACTCGACCGAACCAAATTGATAAAAAGCGCATTTGCAAATACAGATAATTATTTGGTAGCCTGAGCCCGGCGCTTGTCTCTCTCTTCAGCAATGGTAAGCTTGATACCCTTGCCCTTTGGCAGACTGATCAGTGGCTTGTTGCCCTCGCCAATCACGAAAACGTTGGACAATCTAGTGGCAAAAGTGTTGTCAAGGGAATCCTTGATGTGCACAATATCGAATCCGCCCTCGTGGCGTTCACGGTGAGTGATAACACCAACACGACCGATGTTGCGACCACCAGTAGCGACGACGAGATTGCCGGTGTCGAACTTGACAAAGGTAGTGATTTTTCCAGACTCAATGTCAATCTTGACAGTGTCGTTGACCTTGATCAATGGATCAGGGTAGCGGATGGTACGACCGTCGTGGGTGACAAGGTAAGGAATTCCCTTCTTACCAAGCTGAACACGCTTGACCTTTCCAAGCTTATAGGCAGACTCTTCTTCAGTGATGCGGTGAATAGTGAAACGGCCCTTGATATCGTAAACAAGACGGAAGTGCTCACCAGTCTTCTCAAGACTGATGACATCCATGAAACCAGCGGGGTAAGTCGAGTCAGTACGGACCTTGCCGTCAACCTTGACCAGGCGCTGCATCAAGATAGCCTTGACCTCGCGACCATTGAGAGCATATTTCAAACGGTTTCTGAGGAAGATAATGAGAGGCAGCGACTCTCGCAATTTGTGGGGACCGGCGGAAGGACGGGGAGCCTATAATTGAAGTCAATAACCATGCAACCTAGTTGAGTTCTGAACTCAGGTCTTTAATCAGTGCCATTTCTTTGATTCTTGACGAAAATTTTGCTTAAAACAACTGTCAAGTTTTAAGATATCTAGCTGATAACTGATGAAAAGTACTGAGTCTGATTCGTAACTTACGTATGCACCAGAAAGCTTGTCCAGCAGCCAGTGCGACGGCGCGGCCAAACGCTTCAAATGTTTCTTACTGCAGACATGTTAGCAACAATCGATAGCATAATAGAAATTCAGTCTGCAGTTGCAGTCTGTCTATAGACGTACGGTCCTCTGCCCATTCTTGCTGTTCTGAACTTCTGAACTTGGATTGGAAAAGATGGTTATGTTGCAACAACGAAATCTTCGAATCTGACTGCAGTTGGGTACTTCAGTCTGTCCGTTGTCGATTCTCGATGGCTCCGCGGTGTTTGGGGCCAAAACACGACATTTTAGCAGTCACGCAATGGCTTAGGGCACCTTCCGAGTGCCCTCGATCGCTGTTTGCTGTGTTCGTCAAGAAGCATACCAGACCCTTATAAATTTGTATGAATACACTGCTGTAATGGAATAGGGCTTCTTCTTCTCACAGCCATCATCGTCTAAGCGGGACGATTGCCGAAAGGGACGAAGAAGAAGAGCTAAGCATGCTGGAGAGAAGAAGCATCGACAACAGAATCCGAAACCAGGGAAACAGTCAGATTTTAGGTTCTACTACATGTTTGTTACTGTTGCCTTTTATCCACCTGCTTCAGAAATGCACATATCGTTGGTATATTAACGAAAGACAGTGGTCTGCGTTGCGATTAAGACCATTCAGAATTATGAATACCCTGGGTGCCATTTGGAGCAGAGTGTGCGGCTCCAAGTGGTTAAGGCTCCCCTGAGCTCAGTGCGGGTCGCGCGTCAGGAACATTGAAATTTGATACAATTGTCATTAGATCATCCATAATTACGCATAGATTTCTCTATTCCCTAGAAACATCCCCACTGCTGTTGAGTTGGCGAATTCGTACCCAGGTAGTTTCGCGCTCCAACGTATATATTTCTCACTTGAATCGTCCTATTACACGAAAACCTGTGGGTTGGCATCAATAGGCTTTTCGTAAGTCTGTGAATAGTAGTCACATAGAAGAAATTCATACACCAGCTTATTCTTGCTGGACGCAAAAGCCGTGGGCTGATTCTGCGGTATCCCTGAATTTCTGTGGATGGTCTCGTCTGCCATTATGCCTTGAAAAGCAATGGCAGCATGCAGACAAGGAATGCCATCGTGCTGATATGCCTGGCACCCGCAGGTCTTATCGGCCAAATCGACGACATACGACTCGTTGTCATTAAATACATGCCTAATCGCAAGTCAAACAGCCACATCTAGCTTTTCGATTTTTTTGGATCTCCACGACGAATGCTGGGATCTCGCTTGGGCAAATACGCGACTGACCCTGCGATCCGCATAAGAGGTCATTAGACAATCTTCAGCCAGGAGTGACTGTGCATGACTTCTTCTAGCCTGAAAGAGTTGGGAAAAACGAGAAGTCATTTTCCGAAGAAGTAAATTAACCGATATACTGAGCCTCGGTCTTATAGGCCTCTTATCGGCAGGCAGACTTCCTTGAGAAACTTCAGTATCATCACAGCTCTGATCGGCAGAACTAAGAATTTGCCATTCACCAAAAAGCTGTGGTGCAAATGCGATTGCCACGCCACGCCTGTGTCCCTCAAACAAGCACTCTGCCCAAAGGGAAGGCGGCCATGTCGACAATATCCATTCTTGCTCCTGTTTGGGTAGCGACCTATGAAGTATGCAGTCAAATTGTTGACGCCTGCGAAGCCTGTAGAATGGCATCAGCATAAGCGTTACATATGCCATCTGGTAGCTGTAGATATGTGTATCGCAGTAACAGGACAGCGTACATGAAGTGGATACAAAGAGCATGAGAGTTCGTACACTTTGGAAAGACCTTCATAACAGCTTCTGCAATGCCATTTCTATAGTCTGACACGAAAGCCAACTCATCTAACACTGATAGATCTATCTTGCCGATTCTAAACAGTGCATCCCGGACCTTTGACAGAAACCAAGTCCATTCGCCAGCACAATCATTTTTCACTAAGGCAAATCCCAGAGGTACAGCGTCATTTTCACCATCTCTATATGCAGCAACTAGGAGATAAAGGTTTTCCTCTCGTAAACAATCCAGTCTCCCGAGTGTGATTACCGGTCGGCAATATAAAAAAGCATGTAAAGTTGCGGCGTAGACCCAGAACATTCGATTTATGGTAGTCCTACTAACGGGATCGCTGTTCGTCAAACAAACATCTAAGAAGTCCGCAGAACGTTCCTCTAGCATTCTCATAGCAGCTTCACGAGCTCTCCATGCTTGCTTGTAAGATATAGATATGCCATGCTCCAGATGCATTTGTGATATGATATTATTTGGGGTGTATGATGGATTAACTCTTAATTGATCCAATACTCTATAGGCTATCCAAGATGAAGACGCAACCGAGTTATGGGTGTGGTTTTGTACACAGTTGTGTGCTCCCCAGTAAACTGATGTCATGAAAGGCGTATTGCTTTTGCTGTTTCCATTTGCTGATACTGATTTTGGGCGAGATGAATGCAAATACCACCTGCATGACTGATCTTTGCATCTCACAGTATATCTGACGGAGTTGGATTTAACAAAGATAAACTCCCATTTGTCACGTATGGCAATGGACTTCAATAGCTCCTTGAGCTCAATGCAAGACTTGAACTGCATACCAACAGCCAATTCAGGGCCTCCTGACACTGCGTCGGTTGGCATCCTCGCAGCGCAGCTTTTGAGGACAATTGTCTGTGAACAAGCAACTGCGAGCAACTCTTGAACGTTTGACTTGACAACTTTTCCAAATATGGATGAACACTGGCTGTGTTTAGCTTGATAGTGACCCAACTTGCTCCGCGACGAGTTAACACCATATCGAAGCCGCGTGTTTGTTACGCAGATCAATGGCAGCACCGAGCGGTGGTCACAAACGGAATGACCTAATTCAACTAATGGTGATGCTCAGTGTCCTCAGGCACTTCAAGATGCAAGGCTGTCTCAAAGCTGAAGGAAAAGAGAATAGGAATTTAGGCTAGAGAGCGAATTGTACGCGAGGCCGTGGAGATGCGTCCAGAGTAGTAGTCTTTATATCATACATCGGCACTCGGAGCCATTAAGTAGCGTTTGCCAAGAAGCTGATACAATAGAACGCACGCCACGAGTATAATAAGAGCAGCTGCAGGGCGGTGACGTCTTTGTGTAAATCTATTTGCTGTTGTGAATGCCAGATCTGAACTGCTAAGCCTGTAGTCACTGTTCAGACGACCGGTAGTATGGTTTCTGTGGACAACACGGCAGCCATGCCCATCACCAGGTCAAATGTAACAACTGGAGGTATAATCTAGCTACCAATCGACCACATATTTGATACATGAGCGACACAACCTGGGCCATGACAATATGGATTGGCATGCATAGGTTGAGCGTCGAGCGGCTAGCTAAGTTTCGATTGGCGGAACTAAGTGAAGGGGTACACAAGAGCTGGCGAAACCGGAACACGGGCAAGGCATGGCGGACCGGAGGGTGACCCCATCTGGGATGTATGCCCGTAAGCAACTATAATCCATCGAATTGCCGCCCGCATTGTTCGGATTCAAGCGATCAAATTTGTCCTCGGTTGGGTAGCATGCTGCATCGCATGAGGTACGTCCGCGGCGGTCAAGCTGGATGAAACCAGAGTCGAGGCGGTGCCTTTAGTTAGGCGGCGGGGGCCCGGCCTTGCTCTTTGAATAATATCTTTTAGATCATGGCTAAACGTAATTTCTTGCTTCTTTTTGTAAAGCTCAAGCCGAAGCGTGATGAGCATGCGAGGATGTGTTGCTGACGCCGTTCAAAACGCTCGGTAATTCTCAGCCGGCAAATCTTGTTTCCGACGTTAGGGCTCGCTCTGGTGGGTTGCTTTTCGTCTCAACACTCTGGCAGCCGCGGCGTAGACGGTAGTTATGATGACGTCGGCGATGCGAGAACAGGACTGTCGTTGGCCAGATTTACATATACCCGAGCATCAGTGTAGTGATATTCGATTATGAGATGATCATGTTAGCTATAGTTTACATGTTGGTTACATTAGTAATCGATGATAACAATATAAGCAATTGACGTATCGCTGGATAGTAACGGATTTAAATGCTGGCATAAGCCAATTAACATCACCAGAGCTCTTCTTTTTACAATATCTTCAATCGGACCAAACATGTCCGGGTTCATATAGTCAAGTGTCGGGTTTCATTCTCATCTATTTGCCGAAAGAGACTGCAGCTTGCCATCATCGCTGCGAAATGAATTAGTCGTAAATAATTATTTCAAGAGATCATGCAACCTCTTATGTGATGTATAGTAAAACCGTTAAATGACAAGGTGGTAGGTGAAGTACTTTGAGAAATGTAGGTTAAGCACACACTTAGCGTTCTAATGTAAATGCTGACTCTGAGAGATTAGAATAATTACGTAAAAAGAGGTGTGAAGAGCTTTTAGAATATTTAGGCCTGGCCGACTTAATCATCCGCTCTAGCCAGCATTGCTGGGCAGCTAGCAGCATTCAAAGGAGAACTATCCTCCCCGTCCTTCACCCTTCGGACGTTCTACTCTTCCTGTGATTGAGGAAGGAATTACCATAGAGTAGAAGGTACCTTTCGATACACGCTAGCTCTTGCTATCGGTTTGTTTCAGAAGGAGCAGAGATTTTAAGGACGGATAATGCATATTGCCGGTTTCGGTCATGTGTAACATTCCTTTTTCTACATCAAACCACGCGGATAAGTCTTCACATACGCTGCTACATCTTTACTACACGTAAAGTGTAATACATTTCTTGCCGTTTAATCAAGCCTTTCTTCTTCCTCTTCTTCTTCTTCTTCTTCTTCTTCTTTGACCCCTGAACCCTGACTCCGCAGATCGGCTATTGCAGGAAAAAAGGTTGGACGAAGAACAGAGGGCACATCATTGACCTTCCCCGCTGGCGTAAACCCCACATAGTGAGAACGTGACAATGGCCCAGCATGTCTGCACATTTATGAATTCCCTCCGCTATAAATACACTAGTTCCTTAGCAACTCACACCATTATTGGTTCTCTTCAAAGTTTAGCTTCCGTCCGTGTGATCACATTTCCAGGACTATATACGTACAGAATCTCGGTTTTAGGCGGATCTCTCACTGCTTTGTGAAATTCATTCAATTCAATGCGTTCACCATACGCTGCAACCCAGAACGGATCGGCAGGAAAACGGCCCCTCGTAAGCTTTTTTTTTTTTTTGGCCTCACAGGGCTTGAATGACCTTCAAGGATTATCGCTTACGATTCGTTATTTGCTTTAGAATTCAACCGTGCTGTTCCCGGAAGTAGCTAAGCGGTTTGCAGATAATCCTTCGGCTGCTGGTGCTTCGTTACAGGGCATATTTATATTTTCCATTGTGAGAGGACCTGACATTGTAGACGAGTGGTCTATCTTGGCCCTTGGCCATGGCAAGCAACCACAAGTCCACCATAAGCCAGTCCCGCCGTTAACCGGCCCAGCAACCAAGCTTCCTACCGTGGTCATTGAAATTGACGATCGCGATATTATCAAGTTTGTCACTGGCGCTCTCCCCGGCCTCAAAGGTGTCTCTTCGGGAAAAATTAAAGTGGCTGGTGATATCGATCTTGCTCTTAAGCTAGAACATTCCTTTTTTGAGGCCGGCGGGGTGGATCAAACCCTAGCATTCTTGAGAACTCGCTCAAACACCGGCAATGCAAGACTATAAGAAGAAATTATTACGATCTTTCATACAAAATACAGATGACTGGCAAAAGCGATCTATACACTAAACAGAACCCTGGTGTGCGCCTTATACATCACTTTTGACACAAACTTAAAATTAGTAAACACAAGTGTACGACCTTCAAACTACCCATTCGTGAAAAAACAACTAGATAACCATCCACCATGTGGATCCTAGCATCATAAGTAATACTATACTCGTGAGAATTCCAGCGCCTGCCTTGTCGGCCGTGGTTATAACTGACGGCGCAGTATCAGTTACTCTTGTTCCGGTACCCGCACTCGCATCACCTATAGAGGAACCACCTGTATCGGCGGTGTAAGGACCGACAACATGAGGAATTAATAAGTTCTGAGTCAATTCCAGCGCGGACATTTGCTCGCCCAAACCCCAACTGCCGTCCCAACTACCAGTAAGCCACGACATTCCACAAGTGACATTGTCAGAGCCACCCGTGCAAGATGTAGAAACCGCCGCAGCTGTCGTAGTGAGATAATTCCAAATCGTGTCTTGAGTAAATGGTGCTAGCTGATAAGTAAGTCCCATAAATCGAGCTAGGTAAGCACGAAACGATTTTTGATCAGTATTGCACTTATTGATCTTCTCACAGGCAACTTCAAACATGACTCCGTCATCGAAAAACACGTCAATCCCAGATAAAACGTTCTGGGTCCGATTATACCAGAGCTCGCTTGACGTAATGTTATACAGAAAAGCAGAGCCAGCTAGAAAGCAAGCTGCATTATAAGTCCATTGAATCTGATTGAGGGACTGGCAATTATCGTCAACCTTAGCACCGTCATAGAAATAATAGCGATCAGGATCCAGAAAACCAACATCTGCGACCCAATCCCACGTCTTCTCTGCCCATTCGACGTATGTTTCATTTTTGGTGTAACGTGCAAGCCTAGCAGCCAACAAAAACAAGCCAGCATTGGAGATAGTGTTCTTATAGTCATAGCCACCATTGAACTGGAAAATCTGCCAGCGGAGACCACCACCGCAATAGAAATCATCCCAGCGCGCCGCCATGGAGTTGAAAACACCTTGTGCCAACGCTAGCCATTGCGGTTGATCAGATGCAGGATTTGTAAAATTACGTTCAGCAGCTGACATTGCAGTGAATCCCCAGAAGGCTTGATCGTCATTTCCTTCCGTCGATGTCTGATTGCTTGGCATGAAATCCCAATCAGAACCCACCTGGTAAAGTACAGACTCCATAAACAAGTCATTGTAAGTAGTGTCGCCGGTGTAAAACCAGTAATCTAATAAACTACCCCATGCCGCACCGGCTTCCCACCAATAGTAGCCGTCGACAAACATACCAGGAGTACCTCCTGACTGATTTCCATTGTAATATGTCATCAAACCATGCGAAATCACAAACGCAGCATGCTTCACAGAGTCTCGGCCGTATCAGTATTTTAAAAAGACACAAATAAAACGTAGCAGAAACGACTTACCTGGATCTGATGGGTCTATGTCAAGTGCCTGAGTCGACTGGAATAGCCTACTCGCGCAGAGAGCCAGAAGCGTGATGATGGTGTAGGTGCGCATTTCGTACACAAATTTGTTTGTACCGGTGATATTAGCTTTACCCCTAAAAGCGCACGCAAGAGGGAGGTCAACTGAAATCTGAATCTAGAGTAGATGATTTATCTGGCAATTTTGATATTGTTCCACGCTCCTCTATGTTTTCTGGTTCCTCGATGAAACAATGCGCGTCGAATACAATGTCCTACTCCAATGCCAGTACAAGAATAAGATTGGGACCAGCAAAAAAATTGCACTGCGCAAATAGATAAACTAGTCCTCTACTTTAAGTTCCTGAAATAACGAACCGGAGTAGCTTCGATGGCTTTGCCTGACCTTACCTATTTGCATTGTTTGAAAGTCCAGTGTGGAACTGTGAGAAATCCTACAACTGATACATCCTGTAAACAGGGTTAGGTTCTTTAGCTCGTTGCAAGCTCGCGCGCAGTTAAATATAGCAATCGTCACGGAACGCGTTCAAATCCAAAAGTACGCGACGTAGTGGACGCGCCAATCGATTTCCGTACGGCTGATCTAAGTTTCCGATAACATGAATTACAAGTACTACTGAGATATTGTCACCTCCTGTATTCAAATCAAATACTTCTACTTGTCTAACCCCAGTCTTGTATACTTTATCATAATCCCCTTTCGTGCAACCACAACAAAATCATAAAAAAAAATCAAAGACAACTAATTTAAGCCAGCTGCACGCCGTGTTGCATCAGTTCAAACATTCCGTCCCCCATTCGCGCTTAACAAAGTCTTTGATCAACTCCTTCATCGCCTTACCACCATGATGCTTAATAACCCAACTGTCTCGGCTGGTGGATGGGTCAATTTCTGCGAGTGCGTCTAAAATAAAAGGTTGCATGAAATTGAGAAACACCACATCGACGCTATCTGGTTCAGCATCCACCGGAAATTTATCTTCAGTGGCTATAGCATTTGGCAAGTAGTAAAGTGGATACGGCTTATGAGGAGTGTCGTCACCATCCATACCGTAATCGTCAATTGTAACATATCCCGTCGTCTTCAGATCATCGCGGTCAATATCTTGTGCTGAAGCTGCTGAAATCAAGGTATTCATGACATCCATGTTGAATGCGTCACCAAGATTCCGTTGTCTGACTGTCATGGTTCTCGATATTGGCGTTGTAAGTTCGGTCATGAAAATGTAGTCCAATGCATTAAGCTTAGCGATGATTTGCTTTGCATATTTGTATGGCATTTGAGGGAAATAGAGCCATTCATTATCGAAAGGAGACACAATGTAGCCTTGGTCGACAGTGAAAACTCCGCTATACATGTCATATCGCAAAGATCCTGAATTGATGAAAACCAATCTGGAATTATTGTGCAGAGAGGCATCATCCGATTCTAAATCAGCTAAAACATGATCTTCCAGCAGGGATAGTAGACTGTTTGGTCCTGGATACTTTGCCTTCTCCAGTAAATAGTCGCGTGGGACACATCCAAATGGGTAAGTCAGATTCAACTGAGTGCGGAAATCGTTGATTAATGTAGAGATGGCATCGCCATTAGAGGTACCGAATGTTCCATAAGGACCAAGCGTCTTATTTGAATGGAAAGCAAGTGAGTGCGGATTAAAATCAATGTAACGTCGACTGTACTTCAAAGGTTTCGCATAATCTTCTGAAGTTTTACCAGATTCAATGCCATCGACAGATACCCACCCAATTGTCTCGAGAAAACGGCCAGCTTGCAACGCTGTAGCTTGTGAATCAAGAACAACAAAGTCGCGAACATGAGAATGACCGCCAAAATACTGAATAGGAATAGTTTTGTGCACGGCGCGAATAGCCCGGTGAATCGCCCACATTTCAGGCCAGAATCTGATTGGAAAATGACCAAATACAAGGAACATATCGATGCCGGGCTCTCTGATAGCAGATTGAAACCAGGCTTGCTGAACCACATCTTCCACCTCGGAAACGCGAGAATTGTCACAGTTTAGTTTGAAATCAAACAGAAATCCAAAAGCCATGATATTGATTTTCTGATTTTTGGTAGTGAATCTATACGACCTCTGTCCAATGTGAACCCAAGTACCGTTGTCAAGTTGTATTTCAACATTTGATGTCAGGTATCTACCGTCAAAATGAGGAGAGAGCATATCGTACGTTTGCTGAGTAACCTCGCACTTGTAAAGCTCGTGGTTCCCGATACTCATAAGATCAATCGGGGCCATCATCAAAATTTGCTGAGACAGCTCTCCGTTGATAAATGTTGCATCTGACAGCCCATTTCCATCGTGCTGATCGCCGTCGTCAACCACAATAACATCAACTCCACGTTCGTCTGCTTCTTCCTGGATATGCTCAATGAAAGACGTGTAGTCGCCCCAGTCAGCAGCGTAAGAAGGCTGCAAGAGATGTCCAGCAAGCCAACCGTGCGTGTCGGTTGTGCTGATAAAATTCAGCTGCCCCCATTCTATTTTACGTAGTGGATGTGTCTTTGGTGGAGGTGCTGCTTCTGGTTGCTGCAGAACTAGAGCATCTTGCACAGCAGCCACGAGACCCAAGATACTGCCAAGCAGTATGGTATGGGTGATCATAATTGCTACCTTAGACGATTCTCTAATCCTCGTTTCTGGTGTTGTCTGCCCTTGAGAAAACTAGTCACTATATCTAAGAGGATTATAGACTGATAAGGTCTGCTACGCTACTTGTAGATAGCTGGATAGGAAAATATGGCGCCGCCTAACCCCTAGCCCACAAAATTCGCCATGTGCGTACTAACGAGCTAGGTTATTAGTAAACATGAGCGTGCTGTCACATACTAAGGTGTTGGTGGCCATAATGCCTGACAGCACATGACTGTCGTGTCTCTGATGGAAACAACATCCGGTAAATCGATCTCTTTCGTCGAAAGAGTTTTCACCTTAGCATTAGACTAGACATCCTCTCTGGTTATCAAGCAGTGACATCTGTTGCTCCGGCAAAGGTTTATTAGCATCCGGAAGCCTAACTCTTTAAGTCGCTGAGTCGGATCACGTGTCAGACAGTAGCCTGCAATTTGAAAGCGGGGAGATCTGGAGAGAAGCAGCAGACTCAAGTGTCAGAATCGGTGTGTGTGATCACTAAATCTATGCAGTGATAAGTTTCTATAGTCAGTTATGATTTCCAGTCATGTCTGTGATTCGGTATTATGGAGTAGATAAAGACCATGACCAAGATCAAACTGAGACTCAAAGCGTCGTTCTGTAAGGATAGCCGCTGTTTTGTTCTGGATTTCGTACACTAACGGTATCAGGTATAACCCAGTGATCGGCTCGGTTGTCCTTTATGACCGTAAGTCTCGCCAACTGTTGCTAAGCAGTCGCTCTGAAGCCAATGCACTGTCTGGCGATAGCGCCAGAGCAAGCAAGGTTGATGCCACGACTCCAAGGCCTTCTGTGTTTCATGATGTTGGTGTGTGCAGATATTGTGGCAGATCTGGTCCGAAGCCATCCTATGATAATACTAGTCTGCCAACTTCACAAGTGCCATATACCTGGACGGATCAAACGGCAGATAACGTTATTTCAAACTCTGACGAGAGAACTTTTGTTGACGATCGTTATTTTCAGTTACTTGGTGATTCAATGATGTCGAACGACTGCAGCGACTCAAGTTTTCCATTATCACACGCGAATGAAGGTATCTCGTTATCTGCGTTTAGTCAAGGCTATTATGATCGGTTTTTCAAGACTGAACGCGTCCTTGGTCGCGGTGGCAGAGGAGCAGTCTATTTAGTGGAGCATGTGTTAGACGGGTTATCTTTAGGCAAATTTGCTTGCAAAAAAGTTCCCGTTGGTGACAATCACAAGTGGCTGGAGCGTGTTCTTCTCGAGGTTAGACTACTGCGGATTGTGCATCCTAACTTGGTTAATTATAATCATGTATGGCTGGAGAACTCCCAGGTCTCCAAGTTCGGGCCAAGTGTGCCATGCTTATTTATACTACAAGAGTATTGTAACTACGGGACTCTGGAAGAGTATGTCACCCGTAGAACTAATGATGGAGTAAAAAAGCCTGGTTGGTATGTGGTGGATGATAGTACGTCGTGTCCATTTGGTAAAGACGGCTCGAATGCAGGTTTACTCACAGTCGAAGAGATTTTCTCTTTCTTCATTGATATTGCTTCAGGTCTTGACTATCTTCACCAAAACGGGTTTATACACCGAGATCTGAAACCTTCCAATTGCCTGTTAAATATGAGTGAAGAAGATGGTATAGCCATACCTCGCGTGCTAGTCAGCGATTTTGGTGAGGGCCAGACGGAGGGAGCATTGCGCAATGAGACTGGAGCTACCGGTACGATTGAATACTGCGCTCCAGAGACTGTAATTTGTGACCCAATTAGTGGAAAACTGTCTGGCTTTTCCTCCAAGACTGATATGTTTTCATTTGGGATGATTCTTTACTATATGTGCTTCTCTAGACTGCCTTATTCAAGTGCATCTGATAGCGAGTTCAATACGTTACACGATGAAGTGATGGGTTGGAAGGGTTTCGATATCTCTTCGGTAGCCAAGATCAGGAACGACTTACCTGATCAGTTGTATGCTCTACTTTCCAGACTTTTGTCTGTCATACCTAGGGAACGGCCTTCGGCAGACGAGATTCTTAATGTTCTTGGATATGCAGATCACGGGATTAATAGACGACGAAAATCCTCGTCGTCTTCTGCTTCTCTAAAAATCCCGACATCCTCATCAATTGTCTCGCGAGCCCTATCTAAGTTTAAAACGTCAGGGTCATCAATGGAGGCGGCAGTGTTGAACCCAACCCAGGGACTAGATCAATTAGCTGGAAAGTCAGATCTACCGCCTGCTGGAACGAATCTCGAACTACAAGCGAGTGAAGTGAATTATGATGTTTTGAGAGATTGCAATTCGTGGGGTTCCAAACATGTATCTTTTGTCGATGTTTCATTTCAAACAGTTTTAATCGTTTTCTCTCACGTAGTCGTCGCGTGTGTTTCCGTGGCTGCTTCTATGTACTACGTTAGACATTATCAATAATGGAAATCTCGAGTTCCTTTTTTAAACTTTTGTAGTGAACTGATGATAGACAACTTTAAGTGAGATATATACTTGAGCAAATTTATACAGTTCGCTCAAAATAGTGGAGGTCTCTTATTTCTCCGACATCTGCCTCGTCCATCCAGTTTTAAATAACGGTCTCATATCGAATTTGGGAAATGGATGCGCTTCGGTATTGAACACAATCTCTGTCAATGATAGTTTTGTGTCGTCGTCGTCAAATAGAAGATACAGGTATTTCAGCGTCTCTGCTAACCAGAAAGACTCCATGTTGTCTCTTGTAGAAGGGGGTACACGTTTAACATTATCGAGTGAAGTATACCCTCCCTCAGGTAAACGAGCATACTTATGAAATGCTTCAAAAATATTCCATCCCCATTCACGGTAGATTGGGTCCTTCGTAATCCTCCACATTATGAAAAGAGACTCTACTGTTTCTGGTCTTTGAAGGTTATGAGCGTCTTGCGACTTGATTGTCATATCATCGGTCTTCGAATCGTCAGTGTTGAAGTATACAATTTCAGGAGCAATGCCAGTTTCTGTGACTGCGTACATCTCGTAGCATGTCTTAGTCAGCTCTTTCGCTAGCTTCATGTCTGAAGCTTGGCGTACATTCCAGGACTTCCGCTGAGCGATGTGAAGAGGATAGCCTTCCGTCGCCCCAAGCGCTAGATTACCCGCAAGAAAGCAAACCAGATGATCCATTTTTGGTGACGTTGGACCATCTATTCCTGAATCTAATTCAGAAATGTACGTCAACCCAGACGGCTTCGAATTTTTAACAAGTCTCGTCTTGACCCCATCCATAGACTCGTCATATAGCTGTCTGTATATCGGCTCCTGGCCGCGAGTCTGTAAGTATTGTTTCAGAAGATATTCTAAGCAGGTTAGAAAAAGTGTAATTTAAGTATAATTTATATCTGAAGAAACGTACCGTAATAAGAGTCACCCCTTGAACCAAGTCGGATGGTATGGCCTTGAAATTTCCCGGTGTCTGGATGAATGAAAATAGGTACAAGGCCATCGGTAGCGTGGTTACGATCAATTACCTCAATAACTTTCTCTGACTTTTCCCAGTACAATGCTTCGCCAGTAAGCTTTGATAGATATTTGAACTCTAGCTGCAACGTAGTGGCTTCAGCAGTACTACTCGCACCTCCGTCGTCATGAGATTTGATTCCGGCTCCATTCCGAAGGTTAACACTAGCATATGGAATACCTGATGATGAATCAAAAGCACCTGCTAGTCGATTTGCAAGGTCAACTGCTTTCTCGAGATAAATATCATCAAAATTTGAAAGGTAATGAGCAGACAAAAGGCCGCCTACCATTCTAATAGTAGCCTCAAATGTGTTTACTTCGTAATCTTGATCGTACGTGAGATTATTGGTCACCCATTCTCTCGCCCTGGACAGAGGCTCGTCAAGCCCCATGATCATCATTGTGTCAATACAGTCCACAATAATCCAGCCCATCCCGTCGGGAGCCATCTGACGCGATGTTTTCGTGATAGGCCTGTAAATGTCTTTCCCAAATGCGTGCTCTTCATAATCCAAATAGGACTCCAGAAAAGAGTTTTTCACCAGCTCTTGTCTATCTTTCCATAACGCTTTCGACCTAGAGCTGAACCATGTGTTTTTATCTGAAAACTTGGATACCGTATAAACAATAGCAACAATTCCACAAGCGATTACAAGCCATTGCTTCCTTGACCTTTTAGATGGATAGTTGAGCGGAGATCCAATCGGTTTATCTTTATAGAGAGGTAGATCTGAATCATCGCGACTATGGCCGTGTCGACGACTAGTCGAAGACGACCCGTTTATGACCGACTTGGTTTGCTTCCAGATGTAATCTTCTGCTTGGCGTGCACCAGCCGCAAAGTTTGGAACATGGTCAGGAACACTGAAACTCATCGTACGTCAGATCGTCAAAAGCTGTATTCTAGTGGGATCAGAGGGGGCGACCAAACAGCAGATCACTAGGAAGCCTGGCCAATGCTTTACGTGAATTCCGGCTCGTTTATCTCGCCAATGATATCGGATGGCAGATTGGACTCCTTTTCTTGGCGAGATTATAGAATTCGCTCCTGGTATTTGACCATTTGTCAGGTGCTATTAGTTCACGATTTGGTTTCTTTTTCAGGAGTTGTGGAGTTGTCCTGAATACGATGTTCGAAGAGAGTCGATTCACACTGGAAGTCTGAAAGTCTTAGAATCAGTGAAAAGCGAGCGTTCTTTGGTCTCGTAAACTGAGTTTAAAATATAACAGATTATATATTTTTGCTTGGTGTCGGATTGTCTAGATCCGTAAATTCCCTATATATTAGACGTTGCTACTAAGTAGTTACTACCCATAGCGCTGCAAATGTAGTGAGTGCCACGCAGCCCACGCAGGCCCGTTGCCCGATGTCATATCAGGAATAGGGCTTTCCTGGGATTGCTGTAAATCAAGAGCTGGAAAGATGCGGATAGTATCCGCAATGTGAAGAACTACTAACAGGCGCCGCTAAAGATCCATATATCATACAAGCTGAGACAGATTGTCTTTGAGTGACTTATTTGTTTCGATAGCTCACGATAGCTGTCAACTGCTATAGACTGTCCAGTAAAGCGTGCTGGCAGTCTTGTGTTGCGCGAGAATCGAGCCGCCGATAACGGCACAATCGACGGGCATTGGTAGCGAATACAGAGTAGAAAGAATTCATCAAGTCAACTAGCGATGCCTGTATTAGAGGTCTGTTTACGATTTGTCTTCTTGCTCTAGTTTGTTGGATTGAGCTGACCAATGAAGAATCTCAAAAACTTTATTCGCCATGGCAAGCAGGCTGTTCAGGCGGACTACGTATACGATGAGCATGGAAATGAGATAGCCACAAATGATGACAATATATCTCCTGATAGTCAATACGATTCTGCTACGTATGATGAAGCTATTGCTCGTATTGTGGCGGAAGAAAAGGAGCAGGCTTCAAAAATGCCAGTGTACCCTGGACTGGACAATTGGATGCTGCTTGAAAAAATGGGAGAGTAAGCGACGAGGTTATATATTTTCTTGAAAGTTTGGCGGTCTAACATATATAAGTGGCGCATTTTCGAACGTTTACAAGGCGAAAAGTAGACTAACTGGAGAGCTGGCTGCTATCAAAGTTGTACGGAAATATGATATTACGAGCGCCGAGGTAAGATCAAAGCTCTAGAACTCTTAGAGCACCCCGTTAACTCGCTTAGAATAACCGTCAGCATCTGACTGAGGAGGCTAAAAAACAGCAAAAGACTGTCGATAGGTCAACGATCTTGAAAGAAGTTACTATTCTTCGCCAACTCGACCATCCCAATATCGTCAAACTGCTAGAATTCTTTGAGAGCGATAGTTACTATTACATCATTATGGAGTTACTTCCTGGTGGTGAATTGTTCCACCAAATTGTTCGATTAACGTATTTTTCAGAAAATCTTTCCAGGCATGTTATTGTTCAAGTTGCTGAAGCTCTCAAGTATCTCCATGAAGAGTGCGGTGTTGTTCACAGGGATATTAAGCCCGAAAATATACTGTTCTATCCGTCTGAGTTTATACCTTCGAAGGAGATAAAGCTTCGGCCTGGAGACGAAGATAAGACTGACGAAGGAGAGTTTGTCCCTGGTGTTGGTGCTGGTGGTATCGGCAGAATAAAGATCGCAGATTTTGGGCTTTCCAAGGTTATCTGGGATTCTCAGACTATGACGCCTTGTGGTACAGTAGGATATACGGCTCCAGAAATCGTGCGTGATGAAAGGTACTCTAAGTCTGTCGACATGTGGGCGCTGGGCTGTGTTCTCTATACCTTATTGTGTGGGTTTCCACCATTCTACGATGAGTCTATTCAGAGCTTGACGGAGAAGGTGGCTAGGGGTCAGTACACGTTTTTAAGCCCTTGGTGGGATCCTATCAGCAAATCTGCAAAGGACTTGGTGTCTCATCTTTTAACTGTTGATCCGGATCGTCGGTACACAATAGAAGAGTTTCTTACTCATCCTTGGATAACACAGTCCAATGTTCCGACCATGCCAGCTCATGACGCTCCTCCTATTGCTCCTTCGATCTCGTCTCCTATGATAATAGATATCCTGGATACTCCTTTGGCGACAACTAGAGGTGCTAGATCCCCCGTCGCGAACACAATGAAGGAGGTTTTTGACGTATCATATGCAGTACATAGGATCGAGGAAGAGAGATCAAGAAAGCAAGGCGGTGCAGTCAATTTAGGGATGCTGAACGAAGAAGAGGAGGATGAAGAGGAGGAGTTCAATAACTCTAGCAGTTCTGAGCGAATGAAACAAGTTGAAGCTGGACTCAAAAATGTTCATATGGCACCAATGAGTAACCGAAAGCATCACCATCAACGACACCAGGAAAATAAAGGTGTACCATACGGTAGACGGAAAGGGAGATTTGAGTTGAATATGGATGGCGCTACGCTATTAGAACGAAGGCGAGAGAAAGCACAGCAGCAACACTTCGGAAAGTCGCCGATTGTTGTATCTTGAGAGTTCTTCGTTCGAGGTGATAATGTTACGATCCTTGGTTTTTGTCTTTGTTATTGGTACTAGTATTGTTATACTTGATATTACAGTCGATGTAGAACATTGGGACTGAATTTGGCGATCCTTAGATGTCCACCCATCAGGGTACATTATTTACTTTCCGAGCCTTAGAGTATAACCACGCGGTAACCAGTAGCCACCCTTATACACAACCGAACGCTATCCATATGTACAAACCGTTTGTGCAAGAGTCATGCAATATATCGACGACGTCTTTACAGCGGAGAAGATAAATCCGGATAGCGTCTCATGCCACAATCAATGAGGTCGAATCAGCCAAAAGCAAGTAGTTTCCACTGATCCCCGGATCTTCATCTAGTCAATGATCATAGTGTGCGATACATCCAAAATTTAGTGTGTATTCAAATTTGTATCCAGGGTTACGTGCTCCTCTTTCACGTTCAGTCTTAACACTTCAACCAGAGCATCCTCAGATGTCCAACACTGCTGCTGCAGATGCGCACGAGTCTGTACAGAGAAATCTGCCATAACCTTGTGTTCTCTGTAGACTTTGAATATGATGAGGGCAATAATAATGTCGGTGCAACTTAATTGCTGCACCAACGTCTGGCGTTCCCTTTACGGTCTCGTCCCTGGCAAAGAAGGCAATGAGAGGCTTGCTTTATTCGAAAGGCTCGCTGAGTTCTTGAAGCTTATATGGTCCATACGCAACACAGAGATATGATAGACGACTTGAAGCAGATTTTTGTTTTGTCTTGGCTACTTTGGCGCGAAGCGCGCTGGCTCGTTGGCTCCCGATAGCTCTGGTTGAATATCTCAAGTCTGTCATAATTCCGTGTTGCGTGCTGAGGATAGGAGGACACCGAAATCGCGGAAAAAACCAAATAGAGGAATCCCCGATAATAGAATACTTGAAAATAATAGTATTTTTTTTTTTGGGTCTTCTCGTTACCTTATTTTACAGATTTATCTAATTTATCTATGATTTATGACAGAGGGAGTGAGGAGTTTTCTGTAAAATTTCTCCTCTTTACTGAAGCCGACTCATTGCCAACCTCCTCCGCCCCCAGTTTTCATATCAGGGGCGGATCCACAGGACATACAACGGAAACAGAGCTCGGACCCAGCTGACAGACAATAATGCCGGTATTGACGTAGTGCCAGCCCTCCCACCCAGCAACAACGGCTGGGGGCCCTTTGGCCCCTGATGAATCCCGCGCGACTCGGTTGGGAATTGGAACCTCCGCTGCCTGAAGTAGTGTCTGTCTCCCCCATAGGATTCGACACCTCTTAACGAGAAAACACCTCACAGAGAGGACGGAAGCAAACTGGCCCGTTGCCTCCGCCGCTTTTTTCAGCTGGACGGCATCGGAGGGTTTATTGCATGATTCGTCGGCTCAGAGGAAGGGTACCCACTTGACGAGATATTAGGCAATTTAAGGGTAATATCAAAGCTGTACATAACCCGGTGTGACGTAGTTCATTCGCGAGCGGGACACTCCCCAGGTATTACTATTAATATCCTTATACGAGAGCCGGACGTGTAAGGACGCAAGGAGAGAGACATTCTCGGACATAATTGCGCCGACACTCCAAATCTTACTACAGACACCGGCACGCCTGGCTGCGACTAAGAGCTTCTTGATGCCTACCAACATGTTCCGCCCCAGTTTGAAGGGCGACCACTAGGGCTGTGCACACCACAACCACACTGAATATTCCGCCTGGGACACTACATCGAATCTCTCGAGGGCAGGGAATCCTTACGAAGCGATTCGCAACCTCGTCGCTTGGTTAGCACATCCGGTCTTGGTACAAAGCAACACCGGCCTACCGGGCCTGACCTCATTGAAACTTACGCCTGGTCATGGCGCGCAAGCGGGGCGCCAATCATTGCGAGAAATTATCGGCAATACACCAAAACCAAAAACAAAACAAAACAAAGCAAAAAATTATATTCAAATCTTCAAGTATCGCTCGCCTGTCATAACTTTGTGTTCTATATAGACGTCAAATACGAGAATTATGATAATAGCAACTCAAGTATTGCGGCAGGACCTCTCAGGTGTCCCCGCGACGCTTCACAGTGTTAATAGACCGAGAGCTTCAAAGGCCAAGAGAGTGTGGTCGCACTTGAGAGTTGTACTGCTACAGTCTGTCATCACTTTATGTTCTAAATAGACTATAAACTCGATGGTAATCTAATCGAATCCAACAATTCCCATATTTGGCCGCCTGTCGGCAGCGGATCGCTTGGTGACCAATCTGCTGGCAGTTGCCGCAGTGGTCAGTAGGTCTGATGGGCACATACACTTCCGTGCTCAGGGTGTGATCCTGGAGGTCAATACCGTGGCGGATGGCCAATGTGCCTTCCTGGGGGGTTTGCATTGTCCAGACAATTCTGCCTTTCACATTGTGTTAGGATGCACCGTTGCGGGTCAGGTAACGGGGGACAGTCATGATATGGAGGTTGAGATTCATCATCTCGATCTTATCTGTCAGGCATGGCATGCCGTCAGGATCGCCGGGGTGAGCGCGGCGGTCGACTCCAACCCGCGTCCACAGTTTATCCCTTTGGATCTCAACCTAGGTGGGGTCGAGAGCTTTGAGGCGGTTGCCAATCGCCTCAGAGTGTGCAAGCACACCTTCGGCGTTGCAGCGAGCGCCTGTCGTAGAAACCCAATTGTTTTTGAGACTAAGACGTGCGTCGGCAATGAGGACATCGCTGCCGGCTTTCTCAGTGCGGAGAATTTCTTTTAGTTCGCGAATAACCTAGTGGGATGCCTTGTCCGTTGCGACTGTTTCGCCCTCCTCGCGTTGAGCAAAGAATCGGTGCGTAGTTCCCTTTCTTGTTCGGGTGGACCTTCGCCGGGGACTTGGGCCTGGGTGTAGCCTTAGCCCTTGTGACAATGAACGGGACAGGTCCGTTGCGTAGTGCTGCTGCAGATGCCCGGTTCATCGAGACTTTCGTCGGCCGGTGCAGCCTTTGGCGTAGTCGTCGGCATAGGTCGCGCATCCACTGCAGTCCCTGTATTGACCCTCTTGGCTTGCTTGCGGTGTCCCGCGACATAATACTCCAGTACGTGGTTCACGGTCAAGACGCGCTCCAGCTTGGCTTGAAGTTCGGCAACTTCTCTATCCTTCTTGACTTTAAGTTCGGCGATTTCTCTATCCTTCTTGACGTCGTTGTCCTCTTCCGCCGCGGCAAGTCTGGTGCGAAGTTCGCGTGCTTCGGCAGCTGACATGACAAAGCTCTGCGTAGCTGGTGCTTCGAGGAACCGTCTTCCATAGAAGTGTCCTCCAAGATGGATTCGGATTCGATTGCGTTCTCGCGGGGTCGCCGCCGGCGCCCACAACGTCAACATCGTTCTAAAACTGATCCTGATCGTCGTAATCGTCAATATTATCACTCTGAGGGATCCATTGTTCTAAGAGAACCACTGAATGACTTGATCCTCGTCCTGGTCCATAGTGTCATCTGTTGCGGCGGATTTCTTGTTCTCTGGCTCGGTGGAAATTTTTTTCACTACCTTCGAACGGGAAGTTTTCTGCGGCAGCATCGCCGACTGGTCCGGAGACAACACAGAAATAGCTCTCCAATATCTCTTTTGAAGAATCGATGCTTTTCTTTTCTGTTTAGTGGAATTTTTGATATCGAGCGACGCATTTTTGCCTTTGATGGGGGTGGGGAGGTTTTGGTCGACGACACCGCGCACCACCTCCTCGTCACCATCATCCTTCAACAACGAGGATTCGTTGGCCGTATGGCCTTGTAAGTCTGTTATGACGGATGATTGCCGGAGATTTGGGCTTCCACACACAGTTACCTGTGTTCCCCCATTCCGTCCTGTGAGCTGTTGCGGTCAGTTACTTGCGTCCACGTCCTTCCTGAAGAGTCGGGGGTTGTGTTAACCGTTCTTGCATTTCCTCTGAGGAGTCTGCATATTAGGGTGATGAGTTGGAGCTGGATCTGGCAAACGGTGACGACGGTAAGGCGGACGACTGTGTCAACTGTGAGGTGGCTCTCTTGGCACGGCGTTCTTCGGCCATCTTCATCGCTCAGATGTGATCTGGGCACTCATGGGCAGTCGCCTTATGGGAGCTCCCGCAGTTAGTGCGGCGGTGTGGTCTGTGGCTGCAAGTGAGGTTGCGAGCCTTGCAGGCGCGACACGCGTGGTCTTTAGTACGGTGCGCCCGCACAAATTCCACATTATGCCGCCTGTCGGCAGCGGAACTTATCGTGCAACCTCAGATTTTTCAGGCAAGGCGTGGACGAGGTAACTCCTCCCCACGCCTGACTCTTGATCTAGGCAAATTGACGGACAAAAAAAAACAAATAAATCATCATTAAAGTTTTTCAGGGGCAAATCAGGGATAAGTGTCACTATTGCTCTCAAATTTAGTCTATACGGAACGCATAGGTTACCGACAGTTTTGGAGGTCGGGAGAGTGCGATGGCGTAGAAGAGTAGACGGCTGTATTCTACTAGCAGTCTGCCGTAGTCTAATGTTGCATATAGAATATGAATTCAAGGATAATAACGCCAGAAATAAAATTCAAAGTCATAATCAGGGGCAAGTCTCATGTACTCTCATAACTTGATCAGATCTCAATTATTCACGATATGCCCGGGCGCGTTCGATTTGTCTTGATCAGAGCTTTCATGTGACATATAAACGATTCTGTTCCGACTAGTGGTTCTGGAGATAAGGCTAGTAGTTGCTGCTCGGCCTCCAATTTTACTAATCTTGACCACATTGTTGACCATAACTCCTCCATAGTTTTAAAACCTGCCTGCTCTGTTGTGATTGGTGTGCTGTTTGTGAGTGGTTAGGGCTATTAAAAAGTATAAGACGGGTATGCCCCGTCTTTGTTGTTTAGTCTTCTTATTATTATGGAGTAACGTAGTTTACACGCGAGCGGATCAACCCACCGGGCGGATCACTCCACACTACCTCCATAATAAAAATCAATATTTATTCAACCACAACAAGTGAAAACAATCTAAACTACTCAGAGCGGTATACATCAGACATTTCTACTT